>ML392220.1:61176-142834 GCA_005239525.1 Nicotiana knightiana
GTTTTCCCTGTTAATCATACCTCCTGAATTGGGCTCCATCATTGACTGCATATATGATTTTTCTGTTTGATTCATATTGTTTTCAATTGACGTAGTACTTAACACATTATGCAATTCCGAACTATTTTGCAACCATGATTAATCATTCTTAGATTGTCCTGTTAGTCACCACTGATTTACTAAAGATTGTACTTATTTGATTCATGCTTAAGTTTGTGTTAGACTGCCTTCACAGTCGCTCTTTCCCACATTCGATTGATTGTTTACTCTAGTTTAGTGTAATCTAGGGTTAACCATCCACCCTGACTAAGAAATTAAATAATAATCTAATTAGACAATCATACACAACTAATTGAGTATACATGTGAACTAAGTAACAGTATAATTGATCTAAGTCTAAGAAGTTTAAGGTAATTGATTAATCTGAAATTAATCAACCCTTGATAGGACAACAAAGTTTAGCTACTATTAATTAAATTAGAATAGAGTTACTTATTGCCTAATTATTAACCTAACTAACTTTCTTTGATCAAACTAACATCCTAGAATGATCAAAATAGGTTAAAAGTTCAGTTTTATAGAATTAATCACTCAATTGACTAAGAGTTAATAAATAAGCCTAATTACACCTAATGAAATTGTTTAAACCAATAAGTTCAATTAACTACTGATTTTAATTCAAATGGTAGTCAATTTGAGTTAAATTAATTTGAGCAATTAGGCAATAAGTCACACTCAACTAGTAGACTTAATGTTTTAGTTGAGCTGAGTCCTAGATAACTAGTTTAAGATCAATTAACTAAGTTTAAAAATAATTGTTTCACTTAGACTCACATTTAAATGATTCCAACTTCTTCAATCTAGAAATTAATTTAGGTAGCTTCTTAAGTATTTAACTGAAAATAAAATCTGTTTAAGACAATTAGTTTGAGGTTAATGGACTAAAACAGATTCATTTAACCTAAGTTAAGAGAACTTAGTTGACTAACCTCCATTGAGTTTAATTAAATTGTTTAAACATAATAAGCAGTATGAAAGCCAACTTTAGGCATTTAATCAACTAATCTTCATTTAATTGACTCAACCTTAGTTAAGAACAATTAGTTAGAACCATCTAGATTAGATAAATATCAGGAAATCAGATTCTTTAGGGATAGAAAGGGAATTTCAAGGGGCTGAAATGTTCTGGAAGATACAGCTGTCCCAAAAGAATAGGGTTGACAGTTGTACCTGTACCCTTTTCAGCTCATTTAGGATAGGGAATATGCTAAGCATATCCCATCCCAATTGTCCCTATATATACACACACTTTTTACCACTAGGGAGGATTTTTTTTAGACTCTTCTCTGAATCCTTTAGACTGAAAAATACAACTTCGACTATTAAAAACTTGGAAAACAGAAGCAAAAAGGATTTACAGTAGGAGTAGGAAACAATCTGGGCTTAGGTTGTCTTGTAGCTGTGATCTTCTATCCTAGAAGACTTGGTCTTGGTTGTTGTTCTTATTCAATCATTTGGGTATTCAAAAATCATCTTTCCCTGGGTTTTTCTCTGCTGTGGGTTTACTGTTTGTTGCTGCTGGGTTTTCTCTTCTTTTCTGCTGACTCCCTCTGCGTGACATTTATTTGGTCAAGTGTTTTCTATTGTTATCTTACTCTAAAGGTATGTAAAACTGAGTTCCCTTTTTATGAAATATGAAAAATGTGAAATTTGTTTGTCTTTCCTCTATGAATCTGTATTCTTATTTGTTTAGACATATTTCTGTATAAACTTATATTCATGTATATATAGTAACACATCATGATTGTTTAGTTTTCTAATCTCTGAATTTTACATAAGCATGTTTCATCTCAAAACTGTCTTTTATATGATTGTGCAATCAATGGTTGTGTTGTAAAACAGCATCAAGGGTAATGAACTTAAACCCCAATGGTTAAGTTCATCCTATAAAGATGTTTAAATACTGGTTTGGTTTAGGTTTTAAATATCCAGATATTGTTATGAAACAGCACTAGGGTAGATGAATTTGACCTTTTATAATGGTCAAATTCACCCCATATTAGGTGCTTAAACAGTAGTTTGTCACCCCTTAAGGGTACAAAATGGGTAACCAACAGTGGCTTGAGAGTAGGGAATCTGAACCTTCCAAATGGTTAGATTCACCTTCCCCAAAATGCCCAAAGAATCAAAGAAAAATTACAGAACAATTATGAGATGAATAGGACCTTTATGGAGTTGAATCTAACCCCTTTCTATGGTTAGATTCAGTCCATAAAAGGCAAAGAACCTATTCTGTCAAAAATGATGTAGGAACATCATCAAGGTTGGGTCAAACCCCATTTATGGTATGACTCATCCTACGAATGCTTAAGAACCTATTGGTATCACTGTCCAATTAGCAATTTTGGACTTATTAGTTAAAATACTCTTATTTGAGTCCTTTTTGGTCATTAAAGGGACTCAGTAAGCAAGTGTCCATGGAGATCTAAACTTAGGCTAATGTGAAATTATGAGTCTGACCCATTCATGGTCAGACTCACCCAATAATAATACATAAACAGTTATAGAGTAGTTAGATTATCATTACAAAGGTATTAAGACAGGAATCTGAACCCAATAAATGGTCAGAATCATGCCTTAAGAAATGCCTAAGAATAGTTAAGTCATTGTGAGAATTCAGGCCATAATACGAATGACTTAAAGGACTGATGGGTTTTCATCCTCGGAACTGAACCTAACCTCTTTATGGTCAGGTTCATTCCAAGAAGAGTACACCAAAGTAGGTAAGGTCCTTTAAAACTAACACTATCACATGATTAGGATTCAATTTGACCAAATGATGGTCATGTTGCCTCATAATATGCCTAAGGAATGGTTTATTAAGTTAGTTGTTTTGCGACTAAGAAAATAGCCAGAAGAATATAGATTTCGAAGCGCTGAAAGCCAGCTTGCACCGGAGCAATATTGTTCTTTTTCTTCTTTCTTTCTCTTCATTTTACTACTTATTATTTTTTCATTTTTAGGAAGTTTTATTTCATGGTAAAATGGTATTGTAATAATGTAACCTTTTTCTTTGCATTTTCTTTTGTAAATATGGACTGGATATTGTAAACCATTATTCTAGTTTTTCTACTTTCCTTACCAAATTCAGAATTGGGCCAGCATGATGAAATAGCCCATTAAGGCTTCAATCAAGTTTAACTCCTTAGGTTGGGCCAAAAGGGGTACACACAAGCCCAAAGTTTTAGAGCTGCCTATTATAAAGTTAATACCATAGTTAATATATTGCATACGATTTTGTATTTAAAACTAACCTTTTCTGAAATATCACTGTGAACATCTAGTTTTTCGTGAAATTCCATAAATAATCATTTCAGATTTGAGGAATTTCGAAATATACAGATCTGCTATTCAAAAGCGTTTTTAAGAGAATTTTCGTTTAGGTATTATGAATTTATAACACTAGATGCATGAACACCCCCGCGTAGGATTCAATATGTACGAATTATAAATTAAATATCTTGTATTTATGTCATCTGAAATTGATAAAACTATTTAGTCAAACATTCTATTATAGCAGAATTTGTATTCGACTCTTTAAATATAAAACCAACTTGTGAGTCAGTAATTCTTTTTTTGGGGGGATTCCTCTGCAAACCTTTCATTGTTAACATGCCTTAAATCGAATTTCATGATTTCACTTCTTTCGAAAAGCCTATATTAAGATTGGCCAAAGTGTTAAATGACAAATGGGGCTAAAATGCGGCCATAGGTCAAGTATCTTGTATCCTAGGCTAGTGAACTTAATTTTAGATAATTTTCTACATATCTTCTAGGTAGAATGAGACCTTTATATTGAAATTTGATAAAGATCGAATACTATCTCCAAATTACCATAACTCGGGAGTGGCAACTCATGCCCCCGACCCTCAACTCCAAACATTAACAAAACGTACATAGCAACCACGGGTGATTTCATGTGACGTGTTTGTCATGTGCTAAAAAAAAAAAAATAAGTACACGCCACCGTGACTTGTTTAAAATAAATCCATAAACATCCTAATCAATCTTAAAACTAAAACGCTCTTGCGAAAAAATAGAAAACTCAAACATCGCCACAAACAGGCATTATAAAATCGTCACGACCATAGCCTGGGCTACGTAACCTACACGCGGGTACAACTCATGTCCCCGTCTTCAACTTCAAACTATAATAAAAATCACATGTTATAATTACGGGTGCATTTCATGTGGCGCAGTTATAATATGTCCCAAAAACAAATAAGTGCATGACATCGTGACTTATTTCAAGATAAATCCATAAATACTAAAGCGGTTAAAAATTAAACGGTTAAATGCAATAGGCAAAAAATATGTAAATCATCAGATAACTAGGCCAAATATTAATAGTTAAGCGACCGTGCTAGAACCACGGAACTCGGGAATGCCTAACACCTTCTCCCGGGTTAACAGAATTCCTTACTCGGATTTCTGGTGCGCAGACAAATCAAAACAGAGTCAAAATTTTCTCGGTTTTTGGGATTCTGTAACGCGGTGTCCCGGAACATCGTAAAAATCCGGGTGGCGACTCTGAAATTAATAAATAATCCCAAAATCGAAGAATCTCACTTAAAGTGGAAAAAACTCCCTTATCCCACCTTACGGTAGCGGAAAAAGGAGGTGTGACAATAGCTATTTATAAATTTTATCCCACTAAATGCCGATCATGACACTTTCGATTTGAATGGTGAAAATTAAGTCAAGAAAAAAGAACGCATAAAATTAAATATCAAACATCGCAAATTTACATAGAGAGCATCCAGACTTTTTTCAGAAGTGCTTTAGAGGAACTTTTAGGAATATATCTTTAGAAAATGTTTGCTGGAAAATTGTGTTAACGTAGTCCTCTTTTTGTCAAAATGTATTCCGATAATAATTACGTTTGAATGGCATGTTACAAAAAGAATAGAAAAATAAAGTTGTAACATAGAAATTGCACGGGCGTCCTATTTGGTCACCCCCATTTAATATATACCCATATTTTTAAAATTATTTAACTTATATCCTATTCAGGCGCCGCTTTCCTAATATCTGTGCAAAACTTCAGCTTATTTAGTGCTGAAGTTTTTACAAATTAACTAAATAACTTCAGTATCTTCTGCTGAAGTTTTTCAAAAAGCTTTTTATGAGAAACTATTGAATCCAGGACAAAACTTCAGCATATTAGGTGCTGAAGTTTTTACAAATTAACTAAATAACTTCAGTATCTTCTGCTGAAGTTTTTGAAAAAGCTTTATTGCAAAACTAAACTTCAGCTTATATAGTGCTGAAGTTTTTACAACTTAACTAAACAACTTCAGCATCTTCTACTGAAGTTTTTCAAAAAGCTTTTTATGAGAAACTATTGAATCCAGGACAAAACTTCAGCATATTAGGTGCTGAAGTTTTTACAACTAAACTAAATAATTTCAGCATCTTCTGTCGAAGTTTTTGAAAAAGCTAATGACGACAAAACGAATGAATCCAAGACAAAACTTCAGCATATAGAGTGCTGAAGTTTTTACAAATGAACTAATTAAATTCAGCAGAAGATGCTAAAATTTTTGAAACTAAACTAAATAACTTCAGCATCTTCTGCCGATGTTTTTCAAAAAGCTAATGACGACAAAACGAATGAACCCAGGACAAAACTTCAGCATATAGAGTGAAGTTTTTACAAATGAACTAATTAACTTCAGCAGAAGATGCTGAAGTTTTTGAAAAGCTTTATGACAAAACTAATTAATCCAGGACAAAACTTCAGCTTATTTAGTGATGAACTTTTTACAAATAAACTAAGTAACTTCAGCACTTCTGCTGATATTTTTGAAAAAACCTAGAATGCTGAAGTTTGTGATTGCATTTACTACTTCAGACCCGTATGCCTGAAGTTTATGCGAAAAGTGGGTACCCTTGCAATATTTTTTGCAAAGCGGGTATAAGTTAAAACGTGACCTAAAAACAGGTATAGATGCAAAAGCCCCAGTTGTAACTATAACATTATATAGTTTTCTTTTTAAACTCTTATATTACTAATCCGCCTTCAGTTTATATCATATATTTAGCATCTCTAGAGAATTGTGTATTATATAGGACCATGGTATATAATGACATTCTGAAGATGCTATCAAAAAATTCAAATACAACAAAAATAAATTATAATTTATTTTACTTGTACATAATGTTTACTTGGTAATAAAATATTTATAATTAACCAAAAAAAAAAGAATTAAATAATAGTCTAGAGATGGAAAGAATAGAGGGAGAAAGGGACATCTTTATGAGTAATTTGCATTACAAATAATATTATTTCCATAAGTGCAATTGAGAACATAGAAAATACATAATTGAGGAAATTACATAAATTTAAGGTTACAAATAAAATCAATTCAATACTATGATCACACCACAATATAAGCAAATACCACATATGGGATTATAATCCCACATCTTATATGGGATAGATAATACCAACATTTTACCTAACCAAACACAGTATAAATATAATCCCAAATTTTATATCGAAATTGGTAATCAAACGACCATTAAGTAGAGACACTATGAAGTACAACAGTCTCAATTGTTAGCCCAGGCCCTAATCCAAAAAGTACACCCCAATCAAGGCGTTCTCCAGTAGTACCACGCCCTTCTTTTGCTGAGGCCTTTTTCATTTCTTCCAAAATAAACAAAACACAAGCATTAGACAAATTTCCATAGTCACTCAATACTGGGGCATTTGCATCTATACTCGCTTTTTGTGTCACGTTTTAACTTGTGCCCGCTTTGTAAAAAAAATTGCAAGTGTACCCGCTTTTTCGCATAACTTCAGCATACGGGGTTTAAATAGCAAAGGCAATCACGCAAAACTTCAGCATTCTAGTAGACGGGCCTGAAGTAGCAAGTGTGTTGAACTTAAGCATAGTAGCTGAACTTAAGCATAGTAGCTTAACTTAAGCATAGTAGCTGAACTTTTGTTCTCTATTTGCTGAAGTTTTTGTTTAACTTGTGCACGTCTTAACGCAAAGCTTTTGTTTGTAATTGCTGAAGTTTTTGTTTTTGTAACTGGCGAACTTCAGCTCTAGAGCTGAAGTTCTTGTTTTGTAACTGGTGAACTTCAGCTCTAGAGCTGAAGTTTTTGTTTTGGTAACTGGCGAACTTCAGCTCTAGAGATGAAGTTTTTGTTTTGTAACTGGCGAACTTCAGCTCTAGAGCTGAAGTTTCGTTCCCTATTTGCTGAAGTTTTTGCTTAACTTGTGCACGTCTTAACGCAAAGCTTTTGTTGGTAATTGCTGAAGTTTTTGTTTTTGTAACTGGTGAACTTCAGCTCTAGAGCTGAAGTTTTTGTTTTTGTAACTGGTGAACTTCAGCTCTAGAGCTGAAGTTTTTGTTATGTAACTGGCGAACTTTAACTCTGATAAATATCCCATGAACTGAAGTTCCATAGCAGCACCAACAGCAGCACCAACAGAAGAAGGAGAAGAAGAAGAAGAAGAAGAAGAAGAAGAAGAAGAAGAAGAAAACGAAGGAGGAGAAAGAGAAGGAGAAAGGGGGCTGAAGTTATTTAAAAAGTGGGTACAAGTTAAAAGTTTTTTAAAAAATGGATATAGGTTAAATGAGGGCGACCAAATAGAGCGCCCCATGCAATTTTTACCTCAATACTTGTCATGTGGCCCGAAGTTTCTCGGGCTTTAGGCCCAATTTTAGTTCGACTTGGTCCAAAATAGCAGGCCCACCAGGGTGAGCAATCCAAAAAATCGAGTTCCAATTCGAAAGGCCCAATGGTTGGAATGCTTCTATTAGGCTTTTCTCAATATTCTTTGAGATCAGTCCAGGAACATCTTTGACTAAGTGAAATGTTAGCCCAACTTCACGTAGGTGTCCGTCGATAGCACCATCGCTATCCGGGAGTAGGGTTTGGGCTGTAGAGACAAGCTCGAAGAAGGCCCTCTCGACCCCTGGAACTGGATCAAAACCTATAATGACTGCGACTGCTCCATCACCAAAAAGAGCTTGCCCGACCATACTATCCAAATGAGTATCACTTGGGCCACGAAACGAGACTGCAGTTATCTCTGAGCAAACAACAAGGACTCGAGCGCCCTTGTTGTTTTCGGCTAAGTCCTTAGCTACCGAAGAATCGTGTTGCCTGCGAAGCAACCCTATTTGTACATCATGAGTCGCTTAATCGAGGGTTGAAGCCCAAAAAGCTTCGTGAGCTGGGCCCCCGAAATGTCTACTCCACTAGTGGTGCAAAAGACCAAATGGGTAATTTTGGATATGGGCTGGCCCCATTCTGTGATGGTCTTTTGGGCTGCTTCTTTGCCCAATTTTGGTATTTCAATCACCACTATATCTTGCCTAGCATCAAGAGAAGGAGCCATGTATTCACAAATATTGGGATTCTCTTTTAGAATTTCCTCGGTTAAGTGCAAGTAACTTTTCTTAATCATTGATTTGTCACCTGCATTACATGAAAAACTTAATTAAATCCAATAATAATATGTGACTGTATTGCTTAAACTTCAAAATTATTAAATGAACAATTCACACTGAAATCAAAAGTCAAAAATTATCCTACCAATGAAAATCAACAAAGAACTAAAAGAAAAGCTCAGTTTCCTTTAAATCTTTTCTCATTTAAAACTTACGAAAAAAAAATTAAAAAAATTAAACTTTTTTGTTACCATTCAGAAACATATTATTCAGCTTATGGCCGAAAATATTTTAATTTTTTTTTCCAATTTGATGTTGCACCTGTCTGTTAATTAAATAGAAAAGAAACATCAAATAAAAACATTCAGATTTAAAAAAAAAAAAAAGTTAAACCAAGTTGAGTATTAATTCAAAATTGTCTTAGTCCAATATTAAGGAAGATTATTATTTGTAACAGCAACATTATTATATTAAGGGATGTAATGTCTGATTTAGTCAGTATCACAAGAAAGCGTATCACATGAAACACAATTTAGGAAAATACTTAACAAGTAATCGTTTTAAAAAATAGTAATAATAATCTTATTTATAATCTAGAAACACTTATAATTATCAAAACTCCAATTATATATGAGACTAATAAAAAGAAGAGTTTAAGTTATATACACGTAAGGAATTGTATATAACTTAAACTCTAAAAAGAAATGGAATGACTAGTAAAACATAAATAAGTAATATCTTACACATGCGCTTAAATTTCTTTTAAGCTCGATCATATGTTCGCTATTAGTGACTCGAAAATAATAATCAGGATAGGTGCTTTGATCAACACAGTTCGAAGGAGTGGCCGTGCCAATGGCCATGGTTGTGGTTTGCCCCTTAGCACGCTGTGCCCTTCGAACCTCCTCGATGGTGACCATTTTTGCCGGAATGGTGTTTTTTACTGTATTTTTTGGTGGACTTTGATGGTCTGGTATATATGTAGAGACTGGCTAGTTTGTGAATAAACCAACTATTGTACAAGTTATATTGCTAGTAAAGAAGATAAAATTGCTTGTGTGTTGAAGTGAACTAAGTTTGCATGGGTTTTGGATAGGGAAATTTTCGTTCCTATACCATATAGGAAACTATATTATCAAATATGTTCATAGTTTGAAAATTACCCGTCATGCTAATAGTTTTTCTACAAAAAATAGACAATTCCTTAAATAAGGAATCATTGTAGCGGTAGACTTCCTATTTAGGCGCGCTAAAATTGGGGAAGTAAATATTCTTCCAGATATTTCATTAAATAAGGAATCATTGTAGCAATAGAATTACTTATTTAGGCGCGCTAATATTTGGGAATTAAAGATTCTTTCAGATATTTTCAAACGCAAATTACTTTCGTCTCTCGTTAATTTTCTTGCAACCTTGCTACTACGAAGAAGAAGTTGGACGAGAAGGAATGGTCAAGTCTCACTGCCTCCATCAGTAAAAGCCAGTTCACACACTAGAGCAAGATGATCACTTCCTCATTTCTGCAGGAAAAAGAAACTTATATATAATATGATACTTAGTTATTCATTAAAAAAATTGGAGAATTATCTTAGCAAAAATCAATACTTTTGGCATGTTTACATGATCCTTTTTTTTTACGTTTAAAATGGGATATCAGCGAAATCATAACCCTCTAACTTCCAACAAAGTATGATATTATAGAAGAGTGCAAGTTTCATGGGAATGGGAAAAGGAAGACTACTTCGGATATGGGCTTGCAACCTTGCTAGCAGTTTGTAGATATTTTGTAGATTATTGTATTCTGATTGTAGATGCTTTATTTTTTGTTTTCACAAATCAAAAACGACTAAAACTTCTACAAATCTTCTGCAAAAAACGCAATTGTGTCGAAAATCTCTGCTACAATTGAATGGGAATTGGGATATTAAAATTCAATGTACCCAATTTGTAAATATTTTGTAGATAAATTGTAGATTATTTGTATTCTGATTGTAGATGTTTTATTTTCTGTTTTCACAAATCAAAAACGACTAAAACTTATAAAAATCTTCTGCAAAAAAAAATGCAATTGTGTCGAAAATCCCAATTATGCTACAATTGAATGGGAATTGGGATATTAAAATTCAATGTACCCAGTTTGTAGATATACTGTAGATAAATTGTAGATTATTTGTATTCTGATTGTAGATACTTTGTTTTCTGTTTTTACAAATCAAAAACGACTAAAACTTCTACAAATCTTCTGCAAAAAATAATTTTAACTTCCTGGAAATTATTTCCTAGGTGATTCCTGTTAGAACTTATATTTCCTGCACTATTCTCGAGTTTCTGGCTCCTTTTTTTCCCTTCATTTGAAGTTCTTTCAGTTAGATTACTGTGTAGAGCTTTTCGATCCTAGAAGATTTGTGATTTTGTTTCATCTAGGTCACAGTTGCTTCTTGCCGAAATGATTTTCTGTTTTCCCTTCAATCCTTATCAATTAGCGCTCCTCTCTGGGCTAAGGTTGAGAATTCTCCAGCAACTCAAGTAGCATGCAACCAAGATTTTAATCCGAGCTCTAATGGATCATCTGATGCAGAGGACGTTGGAGATGAAGAAGATGAATTGGATAACAAGAAATTCGTCCCATCGTATGCCTATAATACAATTTCGTTCCAGAAATCGTGGGTGTGGGAGGGAAACGTGGGTGAAGGTGTGGGAATTGGAGAGAGAAACATGTGGAGTGGTATTAGAAGGAATATACAGTACCATTAAATTAGGAGTGTAATTAATACCCTTAAAAATTACTAATGATATATAATTGGTAATTAGGTATACTAAATATAATTATATCGAACCTTAAACATTGAGGATAATATAGTTTCCTATATGACATAGGAATATAAAAATTTCTTTATAGAAGAAATTTCTTAACAAACCTTAAAGGATTGCGATCGAAGCCCAAGAAGTTGCCATCAAAGCTCTACTTGTTAGGCCCTAGAAAATATAATTGCCCAATTCTTCCCTACCATAGTTTGGACTCGTCCAAAAGAGGGAAGCTAAATTTAGCTTAAATTTAGTTATTAAGCATGATGTTGCACTAGATTCTACTTTTATAACTTTTCCCCATTCATGAAGGGGTTAGTTGGCCTAATCAAGGCCAAACTCCATATCTAATGAGAATGTCGGGTAGAAATGGCACTAGATAGTCATTCTAAAAAATTGCTATTAAAGAATTAGTTAATGTATCTTAAATTTTATTTTTTCAATTCAATTTTGCGGAAAATAAATGTACTGAAGTTAAAATTTTTAGTTTAAATTTTCAGGATAAAACAAGTATTGGCTAATCCCTAAAATAATAGCTCTAAGAATGACGGTTTATGCACTTCCCTGAATGATGGGGTGTTTGTTAATATTATTGTGCTTGTAACAACAATTTCATAAACTTGAGCCAAGGTGAGTGGATACTCCTCCTATAAATGTGATTTCTCTACGGAAGTGTTTGATAAAATGTTTAAATGACCTTGTTGTTGTCACTTGTCATCATATGTGTTGCTACATGGCATTACGTTATTCATTTTTATACACATGTCAATATTTTTTTTATTTCTTATCCGGTGTTCGGTACCTGCATTGGAGCCCGATTGTATCTGAATTCGCACTGCGTAAGGCCCCATTGGGGGGCAAGTGATCCCTACAAAGAGTTTTCTCATACCCAGAGCTCGAACCCGAGACCTCTGGTTAAGGAAAAACTAATTTCATCCGCTGCACCACATCCTTTGGTGATAAATATCACATGCCAATATCACACAACGGGATCTCGAACATAAGTCTTACGTTGTAAATGTTGTGTTATTAAATTATTAATTATATCAATCACAACTAGAAAGATATCTAACGTGTCCACACTTATAACAGTTTTCAGTACAAATAATATCATTCACATCATTTTCAGAAAAACATGCTAAACATAACAAACAACGTAACGTGGCTAGAGCTATTGACAAAGAAAGCCTGGGCCATTGAACAATTAAAACCATATGGCTTGTTGAGAACCACTCAAGCTTTTTTCTCGGCCAAAGGCGTTTCTTTTGTCAACGGTATTTTTTCTTTTTTTTAAGTTAAGGTGTTTTGGTCAATTTTGTTGAAGGAAAAAAGCAGAAAAAACTTCTCCCTAAAAGCACTTTTTTGAAAAGAACCTTGAGAAAAATACACTCATAACCCGTTTGGCCAAGCTACAAAAATTAGCTTATATTGAGAAGTGTTTTTTCTCAAAAGTATTGTCACGACCCGAAATCCCACCTTCAGGTCGTGATGACGCCTAACATTGCACCCGCTAGACAAGCCAACGTGTTAACTGAATTGATTTATTAACAAGTGAAAGTAATAAACACTGACTAGATAATCGAGATAAAGTGCGGAAGCATTTAACAAAATCTAAATAACAATAACCAATAACGAAGAAATCCCTTTAAGTACAAAAACCCAGAAATGGAGTCACAACCTCACGAACCAGTCTAAGATTTAGCTAAAAACCACAGTTTGAAATAAGATGATATATCTGTCTGGAAACACATAGATGACAGAATGAAAGATAGACAGTGACGCCGAGATCCACGAACGCCTGCGGAACTACCTCGGTGTCGTCTGGAATGGACTGAAGGACACTCTCCCTAACGATGTCCACTGGGTCCGGCTGCGTAATCTGCACAACATAAAGAAGTGCAGGTGTAACATCAGTACAACCGACCCTATGTATTGAATAAGTGCCGAACCTAACCTCGGCGAAGTAGTGACGAGGCTAGGGCACGGCAACAAATTGTATTTGTGCAGTTCTATAGTATAGCAGAATATAAACAAGAAATACAGTTACAGCGAATAACATGCTAGGGATAAAAGGGGCAACAATTTCTAACACAGTAGAATAAAGTACTAACGGAAATGTAGAAGTAAAACAGGAAATAACAACTCGAAACAAGTAAAATAGAAAGGCACGACACGTCCCCTCGTGCATAGCCTCGAAATCACGCGGCATGGAATGTCCTCTCGTGCATAAATAATAATCACTTGGCACGGAATGTCTCCTCGTGCATAATTAAATATAAAAGCAACAATTGATATGAAAGATTGACAATACGACATTTCAAGTGTACGAAAATAATCAGCAAAATTCTATTGACCCGGCAAAGGACTCAGCTATAACCAATCTCACTCAGAATTATTATGTCAACAGTAAAACCCTCGACCGAATACATAATCAATAACTTTCTACGTCATGAAATAACCTCAAGATACCACTTCCAAGGTTCCTAATAATTCACGGCACAGAGAATATCAAAGAATATTAAATAACTCATCAAAATTCGACTCACGGGCATGCTTGACCACAACATATAGGTACCCGCCACCTCACCTATACGTTGGACATGAATTACACATAGCAAATAAGACTCTATACCTATTTCCTCAAGCTAAGGTTAGGCCAAACACTTACCTCGGCTCCAAGAATGCAAGTCAAGCCTCAATCACGACCTTTCCTCTTGAATCCGACTCCGAAAAGATAATATCTAGGCATAATTGACTTAATAACATCAATAATTATTCAATAACTCAATTCCAAAGCCTAATTATACATTTTTCATCATTCTTCCAAAAATACCAAAATTCGACCCCGGGCCCGCTTGGTCCAAACCCGAGGTTCGGACCAAAACCCGATCACCCATTCCCCCCACGAGCCCGAATATACAATTTGTTTTGAAATCCGACCCCAAAATGAGGTTGAATTCCCAAAATTTTCAAAAGCCCTAACTCTACCCAAAACCCCTAATTTCTACCCTTGATTTCATGTTTTTAGACCTAGAATCTAGGGATTGATGAAGGAAAATGGAAGGAATTAGAGTTAATAACACTTACCTATGAAGCTATGGCGGAATGGTCTCCTAGGAATCGCCCAAGAAGAGTGGAGAAGAAGAAAATGGTGAAAGATATGAAAATCCCGTAATGAGTATTCTGTTTTAAGGCTTTAAAATGACTGGACGAAATAAGCCTATACGATCGCGAAGAGAGGCTGCAATCGCATAGAGGTCTGCTTCTAATGCACCACGATCGCGAACAGGGGCTTGCGATCACACAACTCAAGGAACCCCTCCCCATGCAATCGCGAACGAGTCTATGCGATCGCACAGGGTACCTAGCCAACCCTCCACCCGGACCTCCTATACTCCTATGCGATCGCGGACAGCTCTATGCGATCGCATAGGGGAAACTGACCTCCCCCTCACTTAAAGCTATGCAAGCGCAGCTAACCCTACGCGATTGCATAGAACAAAGCATCAGACACCAGCAACAACCTATTTACACCAGATTTTTCAACCTTTTAGCACCCCGACACCTACCCGAAACTCACCAGAGCCCTCGGGGTTCAAAACCAAATATACACACGACTTCAAAATCATCCTACAAACTTGTTCGAGTAATTAAACCACCAAAATAACATCAAAAACAATGAATTAAACTCAAAATCCATAGAATTTCCTCAAACTTCATAAACTAATAATTTTTTCATTTTTTTTATCCGAAACACGTCAAACCTAGTCCGTTTCTTACCAAATTTTACAGATAACTCACATAACACATATTGAACCTGTTTCGGGCTCCGGAACCATAATACAGGCTCGGTAACATAGATCTCACACCAAAGTTCATTTTCAAAAGTCTTTATTATTTTCAGAAAACAGTTTCCTTTATAAATTCATTTCTCGGACTTGGGACCTCGAAATTCGATTCCGGGCATACGCCCAGGTCCCATATTTTCCTACGGAACCTCCAAGACCGTCAAATCATGGGTCCGGGTCCGTTTACCAAAAATGTTGACCAAAGTCAACTTTATTCAATTAATTATCATAAATTCAACTATTTAACACCTTTCCACATAAAGACTTCTCAGCCACGCGCCCGGATTGCGCACACACATCGAGGTGAGATTAACGGAGGTTTTCGGGGCCTCGGAGCACAGTTCTTGCTAAATTTTCACTGGATGACCTTTTGGGTCATCACAAGTACTTTTGGTGAGAAGCAGTTTGTGTTTGGCCAATTAGTTTCAGAAGTGCTTTTAGTGAGAAGCTACTTTTTTCTACTTCTCTTCAAAAGTACTTTTTTCCCTTTCAAAAATTTGGCCAAACATCTTAATTTTAGAAAGAAAAAAAAGAAATTTTAACAAAAAAACTTGGCTAAACAGGCTATTAGAAGCACTTTTTAAAAACTTGGCCAAACACTAGTTGTTGCTCAAACGGTAACCAAACACAAGCTGCTTCTCATCAAAAGAGCTTTTTTGAAAAGAACTTTTGAAAAAAATACTTCTCAAAATAAAAGTATTTTAGAAGCTTGGCCAAATAGGCTATAAGTACTAAATAAGATAAAGAGTAACAAATATTGTTTCAAAATTGAGATACGACATAATACTTTCCTTCCTTTTCTCCCCCCCCCCCCTCCCCCAAAGATAAAATAATAAATTAAGGACTTCACAACTTCAGAACTTGCGCCTTGCAAATTATTTGACCATGAAATATGCAATTTAGCCTATTTGACCAAGCTTCTTCAAGGTCAAAAGTACTTTTTTTTTCAAAATTTAAGTGTTTGGGAAAGCTTTTAGCAGAAAAAAATATATATTTTTGAGTTTTAGCAAGAACAGTTTTGGAGAAGTAGAGAAAAATAGTTTCTCAAAAACACTTTTGAGAAAATACACTTAAAACACTTTTAAAAAGCTTGGTCAAACACTAATTGATGCTCAGAAGTGCTTTTTTAATTAAATAGCCAAACACAAACTGCGAAAAAGCACTTTTGAGAAAAAATACTTCTTGTTATGAAATTATTATATTGTGGATTTCTATTTATTATCAGTTATAGATAATCTTCCTGAAGAAGATTATCCATTTAGTACTATGTTGAAGTTTATCTACAAGCAGCTGATGCAGGCAGGTTACAAGCAACTCAATGAAATAATTTGCAGCAGCTTCTTATTAAACATGCAGGTTGCAAGAAGCTCATGCAGGTAGCTTACAGGTAGCTGAAGAAAAGCCTCGCAGCTGCTTCCTGAAAAGCCTCGCAACTGCTTCTTTTCCTCTATTAATAGAGGAATTTCAGTTCATTATGTACATCGGTTTGAAAGTTCAATAATATATCAGGTTCTCTCTATACTTGTCTTTAGCTTATTTACTCTACAGTTGTTACTTTATAACACGTTATCAGAACAAGACTCTGCCATCTCGAGCAAATACTTTGGAAGTATCAGAGGCACAGACTTTCTTTTTCTAAATAATGTCAAATCTTTCTAAACTTGAAATTGTTGCCTTGGATATATCGGGCAAAAGCTACATGTCTTGAGTGCTTGATGCTGAAATTCATCTTGATGTGATGGGTATGGCAGACACCATCAAGGACAAAAATCAGGCATCAAACCAAGACAGTTCCAAAGCAATGATATTCCTACGCCATCACCTTGATGAGGGCCTGAAAATGGAATATCTTACTGTTAAAGATCCAATCATATTGGGGAATAATTTGAAAGAAAGATATGACCACCTGAAGATGGTCGTTCTTCCACAAGCACGTTATGACTGGACTCATTTAAGGCTACAGGATTTTAAATCTATCAGTGAGTATAATTCTGCTATGTTCAAGATTATTTCCCAATTGAAATTATGTGGTGATAATATTATTGATCATGATATATTGGAGAAAACTTTCACCACTTTTCGTGCCTCGAATATGCTCCTGCAGCAGCAATATCGAGAGATGGGATTCAAAAAGTATTCTTAACTTATCTCACATCTTCTTGTAGCTGAGCAACATAATGGGCTATTAATGAAAACTCATGAAAGTCGACCAACTGGTTCTTGTCCATTCCCTGAAGTGAATGAGACGAACTTCCACCAAGTTAAGCGTGGAAGAGGTCGTGTCCCCAGTCGTGGTCATGGCCGTGGTCAGGGAAGAACCTCTAATCATGGTAATAATAATGCACCGAAGAACCCTCCTCACCACCAGCAGTAGAAAAGGAAGGAACAAAAGCATGAAGTGGTGCAAGCAACAAATCCAGAAAATGCATGCTATAGATGTGGTGGAAAAGGGCACTGGTCACGTACCTATCATACGCCAAAGCACCTGGTTGAGCTTTATCAAGCCTCCCTGAAGAAGACAAACAAAAATGCTAAAGCAAATTTTATTTCTGAAGATAATTTAGACTTCATGCATTTGGATGTAGCTGATTACTTTGCACTCCCAGAAGGAGAAATAAGTCATGTAATCGCTGATGAATCTGTAGAAATGTAAATATTTTAACTTTTGTTGTTTGTAGTAGATAGTATGGTTATGTAATAAAACTTATGCTTTGATAATGATATTTATTATAATATATTTTGTTTATGTCGTTTTGAAGAATGTGGATAATCCTCAAATTATGTTTGGATCAAAGACCAATCATGAAGATATTTGTGTAATTGATAGTGGAACAACTCATGCCATATTCAAAGATCAGAAATACTTTTCTTATTTGCATAAGGAAAAAGCAAATGTTTCTACAATTTCTGGTAATATTAGTTTGATTGAAGGCTCCGGAAGAGCCACTGTATTTCCGTCTAAGGGAACAAAACTTATTATAAGTAATGCATTATTCTCCTCCAAGTCGCGCAGAAACTTGTTGAGTTTTATAGATATGTTGAAATGGGTATCATGTTGAGATAATATATGAAATGCACATAGAATATCTTTGTATTACAAAGAATATTTTTGGCCAGAAATGCATTGTAGAAAATTTACCAACTTATCTTCTGGCTTATACTATTCAAAGATCAGTACAGTTGAAGTACACTCTATCGTAAACTAGAAGTTTATTGATTCACATACTTTTGTGCTTTGGCATGGCCGTTTGGGCCATCCTGGATCAATAATGATGAGACAAATTATTGAAAATTCAAGTGGACATCCACTAAAGAACCTGAAGATTCTTACAAATGATGAATTTTCTTGTGATTCTTGTTATCAAGGCAAAATGATCACTAGACCATCACCAATGAAGGTTGGCATGGAATCTCCTGCCTTTTTAGAGCGTATACATGGGGATATATGTGGACCTATTCACCCACCAAGTGGATTGCTTAGATATTTTATGGTCCTAATAGATTCATCTTTAAGATGGTCTCATGTGTGCCTACTATCATCTCGCAACATGGCGTTTGCAAAGCTATTAGCCCAAATAATTCGATTAATGGCACAATTCCCAGATTATCCTATAAAGGCTATTCGCCTTGATAATGCTGGAGAATTCTCATCTCAAGCTTTTGATGATTATTGTTGGGATAAAATTTGAACATCATGCAGCTTATGTTCATACTCAAAATGGCCTTGCAGAGTCATTTATTAAATGCCTGCAATTGATAGCATGACCACTACTTATGAAAACAAAATTTCCCACTACAGTTTGGGGTCATGCTATCTTGCATGCAGCATCACTTATTCGTCCAGACCGACACATTATAATAAATATTCTCCGTCACAATTAGTTTTTGATCATGAACCAAATATTGCCCATCTAAGAATTTTTGGATGCGCTGTATATGTGTCAGTAGCACCACCACAGCGTAGTAAGATGGTTTCACAGAGAAGGTTAGGAATATATATTGGGTTTGAATCACCCTCTATTATTTGCTATCTTTAACCATTGACGGGATATTTATTTACTGCTCGATTTGCAGATTGTCGATTTGATGAAATAAATTTCCCATAATTAGGGGGAGAGAAAAAAGAAATCAAAAGAGAAATTGTGTGGAAAGTTTCATCATTATCTCATTATGATCCACGTACCCCTATATGTAATCAGTAGGTCCAGAAGATCATCCATTTACAGAATATAGCAAATCAAATGCCAGACGCATTTACTGATTTGAAAAGGATAACTAAGTCACATATCCCTGCAGAGAATGTGCATATCTGAATTGATGTCCTAGCAGGACCATCTACTAGCATGATAGCTAGGGAACCCAAAGCACACCTGAAGCGTGGTAGGCCTTTGGGTTCTAAGGGTCGAAATCCTAGAAAAAGAAAATTGACAAATGATCAAAATAATACTATGAAGGGATCTCCTGAAGAGACCCAAGATCTGATTAGTTCTAAGATTCCTGAAGAAATCAATGAACCCGAGACTCAAGTGAGTGAGGAACTTTTAATAAGTTCTACTGGTGATGGGATCAATTTAAATCGATCTGAAATAGTAATGGATAATATTTTTGCATATAATGTTGCACTAAACATTATGTAAGATAGTAAAGATCTTGAACCCTGATCTGTCGAAGAATGTCGACAAAGATCTGATAGGCCAAAATGGCAAGAGGCAATTCAATCGGAATTGAAGTCACTTGCTAAAAGAGAGGTCTTTGGACCAGTAGTCCAAACACCTGCTGGTATAAAGCAAGTTGGTCAAAAATGGGTTTTTGTGCGGAAAAGGAATTATAAAGATGAAGTTGAAAGATACAAGGCTCGCCTTGTCGCACAAGGATTCTCACAACTAGGGGTGTGCATTCGAATCGGTTTATTGATAAATCGAATCGATTATTTGTTATCGGTTTATCGATATCGATTTATCGATTTCGATTTCAAAAATTTTCTTATCGAGTTATCGATTTCGATTTTTTCCTCTTTAGTTATCGGTTTATCGATAAACCGATAAGATATACTAAAAAGACAATTATACTCTTATTCTATAATACCCCTTTCCTTTACCCTAACTTATTGTTTCCACTTTCTTTTACCCTAACTTATTATTAATAGAGTCTACCCAGTACCCTTATTTATTATTTTTTATTTACTCCTTAATCCCTAATTCCTCTTTAGACTTCCGTCGACCACCCTATTATTTCCTCTTCTGACTTCAGTCGTTCAGGTTCAGGGTTCAGCGTCGGTTGCCCCGCTTCTGAAGTTTGGGTTCAGTGTCGTTCAGGTTCAGTGTTCAACGTTTTTCTTCACTCAAAATTCCTCCTTTCTCCCATAGATCTGGTAATTCTCTTTCTCCAAATGGGTTCTCTTAGTTTTTTTTACTTGCAAGTATCTGATTACTGATATGCCTCTAAATGTCTAAGAAATTTGACTCATAATCTCTGGTAACATTTTCGGTTTCATTCTTTGTGTAATCGATTTCGCTGGCCTATTTCAAGATGAGGTAGTTTGTATTTCTGTCAGTTCGAAGAAGGGGAAATCTGAGGTAGTTCTAAGTATTTCTGGCAGTCCGAAGAAATAAATAAGAAAAAATAGGAATATACACTATACAGTGCAATTTCGCATCATAAATGCCCTTTTTCTTGAATTTCAGTTAAGTTTTTTAATTTTATTTTGATATGTAGATTGAAGAGCGAGGAGTGCTGACTTCGTCTTGCTTTGCTTCATTCAACTCGTTTAAGACTGTAAGTTACATTCTTCATTCACTTCACATTGCTGAAAATGATAAAATTGATAAAGTGGCTGATGAAAGTAGAAGTTCCGAGTCTACTGCTGCAACTACTCACTTGACAGTTACAAAACAAAGGAAAAAATGATCTCGGACATGGAATTTTTTTGAAGAAAAAGTTGATGCTAAAGGAAATAATAAATATGTATGTAGATTTTGTGGACAAGAATATTTTGAGACAAAAGGCAAAAGTACGACGCAAATGAATAGTCATATCGATAAATGTCCAAAGAATCCTTATAAAGTTGAAAAAGGTCAAAAACTATTACAGCATCAAACATTATCGGGGGGGTATTAAAGGCGGTCTTATTCCATGAAAATTTGATCAAGAAGAGTGTAGGATGGCTTTGTGTCGTATGGTGATGTTTTGTTGAGAAGGAAGGCTTTAGAAACTTTATGAAAGTGGCACAACCTTGTTTTCATATTCCTTCCCGTACTACTATTACACGGGATTGTTTTGCTCTTTAATGTGGAAAAAAATAAATTAATGAAGTTTCTTAAAGGAACAAGTCAAAGAGTAAGTCTTACCACTGATACATGGACTTCTATTCAAAAAAATTAACTATATGTGCATCACAGCCCATTGGATTGATAGTGAATGGATTATGCATAAAAGAATTATTAACTTTTCTCCAATTACTAGTCATAAAGGTGAAGATATGGCAAGGTGTATTATTGATTATTTGCGTGAGTGGGGTTTGCAAAAGATTTTCACTGTCACAGTTGACAATGCTAGTTCAAATGATGTGATCATGGAGAAGTTGTCTGACAAATTAGATGATTGGAGAATCAATTCCATGAATAGTCAACACCTTACTCTTAAAATCCCATATTTAAATTCGATAATCAAGGGATGCATACTCAAAAACTAATTAATGTTTCTGTTTTTATTTGATAGAACTATTCAAATCAAGAAAAATCCAGTTACTCCAACTTGAAGATATATTGAAAACTCCATTTTTGGTTTGACTTGCACAAATTTCCATAGACTTTATAGCACTAGTACATAACGTCACAAGAAAATGCCCTCTGCAATACAAAGATTCTTACACCTCAGGTCAGTTTTTATATGAAATCACTATATAGATCTATTATCAGTTCGCTCACATGGCTTCAAACTGTCCACCTTTTCAATTTTCATCAAAATATTATACTAGTGTTTCTGGAGCTGGGGATAGTTGTGTGAGGCAAAGCAGCTTTTTTGGAGGAAAACCTGTTTTGTTCTTAATCACGGTGTTGGCTACTCTCTGTCATTCTTGGTTTTGGAGTTTTTTTCGCAGTCTTCACTTCTTTCCTGGTACTCTAGTTTTACTTTTCCTTTTCTCTGATTGGTGTATATTTTTCTAGTTAAATTCTAACACGAGAGGGTAGAGAGGGTGGAATCTGTAGAATGCATATTCTACGATAATTTTAATTCCTAAAGAATATTCATCGTCAGTGGAGCCACTTTGCTTATAATTATCCAACATGAATCATTCAATTAGCAAGGCACAAAATCACTATATATATAGATGAGTTGCATGTTTATTTGATTCTCTTTGGCATATGGGATTAAAGCTTTGTCATCTCTTTGAAGGGGAATGGTAACCTTAGGAGATTTATTATATATCAAAGACTTTTTAGGAATAATGATAAATACAACAGAGGTTTGATCCAAATATGACATGGCAAAGGAGGGGCAGAAATTCTGAGTGTTTGGTATTGTTGAAGTTATTGGGGCAGAATTTCTTCCATCAAAGGAGAAATTGACGTCTTTTTATCTTTTTAATAACTCCATAGTAATTGCTCCAACTAACACTTATACATTACTATTATTAATCTCTAATACTAAAAAATAAGTTGAACAGACATGGGAGATTGATTTTATGGTCTTCTGCAAATGTAATTTTAGTTATATAAAAAGGTTTCACTAGTTACAAGTTACAACTGACTTAAATGATCATTGCAGAGTGCAAATTGAAGATTTGTTTGTTTTTGTTTTTGGTTCTCAACCGGTATCTTATGAAGTGCAATTTGTGTTTATATGCAAATCTGTAAATTTTTGATACTGCTTGAATCTTTTCAATAGCCAACTGCATCTAAAGATTTGATTGACGTTCGCTTCCAGAAACATGATACATTACCACTAACTTTTGTGCATTTATATGTGCAGCCCCAAGGGCTATGGAAAAATGCCGGAGCAGGAATTAGCCTATCTACGCATGATTAAAGCTATCCATCCAGCAGTACTGGTATAAAAGGAAATGGAGAAAGGGTGAAGAGAATCATAAACTTGAATCCTTTTTAAAGCATTAGCAATAGCTGGTTGTTGAAGTTTCTTTAAGCATGTTTAGTGTATTGTTTGTTGAAGTTTCTTTAAGTGTGAACTCAAGACCAAGTTTGTGTGGTTATTTTTGAGAGGATCTTTGAGAAATTATGGATGAAAAGTCATGAAGTGAATTTTGTATGTGCTTGTGCTTATCAGAATGTAAAACAAATTAAGAGGCAGAAATAGATACTGACTTTTTAAGTCATGGTATTAAACATGACAGCATCGTTTAGAGCTAGCAAATTTTCTTATTGGTGGAATCCCGCAAATTTTCTTATTGGTGTAATCGATAAGACCCAAAAATCGATAAATCGAAAAAATCGAAACCTTATTGAAACGATAATGATAAACATATGTACAAATCGATAATCGATAAGGATCAAAATCGAATCGATAAATCGATTGCACACCCCTACTCACAACGACCTGGAGTCGATTATGAAGAATCATATTCATCCATTATGGATGCCATAACATTTCTCATCAGGTTAGCCTTACGTGAAAGGCTTGAAATACATCTAATGGAAGTGGTTACAACTTATCTGTACGGGTCACTTGATAATGAAATTTACATGAAAATACCTGAAGGATTTAAAATGCCTGAAGCATATTCAAAATCTCAGGAAATGTACTCAATTAGATTACAAAGATCTTTGTACGGTTTAAAGCAATCTGGCGCATGTGGTATAATCGCCTCAGTGAATATTTGCTGAAAGATGGTTACATAAATGATGTTATTGATCCATGTATTTTATAAAGAAAATAACTTCAAAATTTGTTATACTTGTTGTTTATGTCGATGACATAAATCTTGTTGGAATTCCAGAAGAGCTCCAAAAGGCAATTGAATATTTTAAGAAAGAACTTGAAATGAAAGATCTTGGGAAGACAAAACTTTGTCTTGGTCTACAAATTGAACATTTAGCAGGCGGGATCTTTATTCATCAATCTGCCTATACAAAAAGGGTCTTAAAACGCTTTTACATGGACAAAACACACCCATTGAGTACACCAATGGTTGTTCGGTCACTTGAAGTGAATAAGGATTTGTTCCGACCTCCAGAAGAAGATAAGGAACTCCTTGGTCACGAAGTACCCTATCTCAGTGCAATTGGTGCACTAATGTATCTTGCTAATGCTACAAGACCTGACATAATATTTTCTGTTAATTTACTAGCAAGATATAGTTCTTCTCCTACACGGAGACATCGGAACATGATTAAACATATATTGCGATATTTAAAGGGAACTCTTGATATGAGTTTGTTTTATGCTAACAAAGATAGTGCAGATCTTGTTGGTTATGCAGATGCATGTTATTTATCTGATCCCCATAAAACTCGATCTCAAACCGGGTACATATCATATCATGGCGCTCCACAAAATAATCTATTGTTACTACTTCTTCAAACCATGCTGAGATAATAGTTATTCATGAAACAAGTAGGGAATGCGTATGGTTGAGATCAATGATTCATTTTATTCGAAAAAAATGTGGTTTGGAATGTGAGGAAAAAAAACCCACAATTTTATACGAAGACAATGTTGCATGCATAGCCCAATTGAAGGGAGGATTTATAAAAGGAGATAGAACGAAGCACGTTTCACCAAAATTATTCTACACACATGATCTTCAGAAAAATGGTGACATTGATGTGCAACAAATCCGTTCAAGTGACAATCCGGCAGATTTGTTCACTAAGTCTTTGCCAACTTTAACTTTTGAGAAGAAGGTATACAAGATTGGAATGCGGAGACTCAAATATTTGAAACAAGGTTTTCATCAGGGGGAGTGAAAATTGTACTCGTTTTTCCTTACTAAGGGTTTCCCATGGGGTTTTCTTGTAAGGTTTTTAATGAGGCAGCTAAAAATACATATTACTAAATATGTGTACTCTTTTTCCTTCACGAGGTTTTTCCCACTGGATTTTTCCTAGTAAGGTTTTAACGAGGCACATTATCTTAATGAACATCCAAGGGGGGGTGTTATGAAACTATTATATTGTGGATGTCCATTTATTACTCTGTTATAGATAATCTTCCTGAAGAATATTATCCATTTAGTACTCTGTTGAAGTTTATCTACAAGCAACTGATGCAGGCAGGTTGCAAGTAACTCAATGAAATGATTTGCAGCAACTTCTTATTAAGCAAACAGGTTGCAAGCAAACTTACAAGCAGCTAAGAAAAGCCTCGCAGATGATTCCTTTCTTCTATAAATAGAGGAGTTTTAAGTTCATTATGTACATCAATTTGAAAGT
The DNA here is from genome assembly GCA_005239525.1 of Nicotiana knightiana. NCBI lineage: Eukaryota > Viridiplantae > Streptophyta > Magnoliopsida > Solanales > Solanaceae > Nicotiana > Nicotiana knightiana. The sequence goes on from ML392220.1 coordinate 86,690, forward strand.
TCAATAATATATCGGTTTCTCTCTATACTTGTCTTTAGCTTATTTACTCTACGGTCGTTATTTTATAACACTTCTCAAATTAAGCTTCTTTCTGATTTTAGAAGCTTGGCAGGCTAATAGTCGGCTTAAGTTTGGAATGGCTGCAGATGCTGAAATGAAAATATGTCAATCCGGAATTGAAAATTGGAAAAGGAAATTATAGGAACCACTTCACCACATGTCCAATGACACTGCTGATTAGGAAGGACTAGCAAATTTCAAAAACCATATATAGGATATTCCACGAGACTTTAAATAATACAAATGTGTTATCCGTTGGACAAGTAATGATATTAGGAAACTGAAAGCAATGGGACAGAAGAATCAAATTTCAGTCTCATATGCTTATGAAACAATATTCAATGACCGTTTCACAGATGGAATTTGAAAAGGAAGCCTTGACACCTAAAAATCCTACAGATGAAAGTTGTAAAATACCAACAAGATTAGCAGAAACAAGCCATAAACCCTGTGTAACACACAGCCCCATGGGACTCTTGTTGCCAAATAGAGTAAGCTTAGTGGTTCTTTGGAACCACTTAGGCAAATATTGCAAGCCATTTATCTGATTCAACATTCTGTCAACCTTACAATAACCTGCTTAGTGTTTTGATAAGCACTTTCAAGTTGCGCCTAGTAGCTTCATCGCCAGTGAATCCCATAATATCAGAGCTAATGCTCTGCAGAATGCAACAAATGACGAATCACAAAGTATGAAAGCAATTGCCACATATTAGAATGGCTATACCACACAGGAAATTACCTCAATATTCTTCAAGGTGAAGACCAGCGTATATATGGACTTCCGTACCAATTCAGTGTTCTCAGGAGTCATGACCGCGGAGTGTACTCTCCTGCAATTCGGTTCATAAAAGACCAAAAGCATATAGTAACATTGTTTTGCCAAATGTAACAGAGGCAACCTCAAAGCGTCCATAACTTATGCATCAATTAGAAGAGCTACAAGCTTCTGAACTCTATTTCTGTTGCCAATACAAGAAGCTCACTGCTTATAATGAGGAAATTAGAAACCTTTAACCCTTTCGTATATTACATGTACTCCACCAGGAATGCACCCAATGGTCAATGAAGTGAGTGGAGACCAAGGCTCAATCCTTGATATGTTATACACACCTTTAATTTAAAAATCAAAAGATTCAAAAATCTTTTTACATTCTTAAACTTTGCGCTCAGTCAAACTAAGACACATAAATGAAAGTTTGGGTGAAGTAATATATATGGGTCAATATGCTCGATAAATACAGGTCTCAAGGTTTCAGGGACAGCTATGTCTTCCAAATGTTGAATGGATCGACACAGTTTTTAACACAGATCACATATATCTCGGAAAAGAAAGATACACATCACATCTAAAGCTCCAAGATTCGAACTAGGTGGTTCTTGAATTTAGAAAAGATAAGAATAAATAAAAAGTGTACAAACCACATATAGCACATAGGCATTAAGACACAGTTAACTAGTATGTCACATATCCATATGCATACAATGTTTAATTATTTGTTACCCTCTGCAAATGTAATGCCTTATTTTTATATCTGTGAAATGTGTTTGTTAAGCAATGCAGTGCGTAGTGTAAAGTCCATATTCTTGTTAAGCTCTCTAGCTGCTTAATTGAACTTTTTTCTTTCTTTAGTCTTGTTTACTCCAAATTAAGCTAAGAAGCCTGAGCAAAACTTAATTTGTTTGCTTAGTTTCACTCTCAGGACTCAGCCAAAGTAACAAGTATCAAGTACATCCTATGAATTACTTTTACTGAATCCTCTTTGCGTTTCTTGTTCAAATGGCAGAGACAACGACATGGCTTAAAGGATGATCGTTCAAGCTCCTTGATGAGTGGCTAGAATTCGTGATTTTAAGCATTATATCCCTCGCATTTTATGAGCTTTAATGATAAAATACACGTCGTATGTGCCTAATAGGGTTTATTTTATGTGTAGGTGAATTGGAATTGGAAACGGGGCTAAACGGATGCAAATACGTCGGAAAATACGCGAAAGGGGACACCCGGGCGATAGCCGGGCGACAGAGCCAAACAGCCTGACCCAGCCTGGCCTTAGCCAGGCGTTAGAGCCCAAACGCCAGGGGGTGCCTGGCGTTAGCCAGGCGTTAGAGCCCAAACGCCAGGGGCTGCCTGGCCTTAGCCAGGCGTTTGGGCTGAAACGCCAGGGTCCCCAGTCGGCCAGAAACCGAGTTTTGACGGGTTTTAAGTGTTTCCAAGTTGGAATAGAAGTCTTTGACATGTTTAGGGTTCATCCTAAACATATAAATAGACCCAAGAACATCACATTAAAGGGGGATTTCGTTGGGGAACCTTGGATATAGGAACACACCACGTTGAATGAGGATTCTACTTAGTTTTTCTTCTCTTCTTTTAGTTTTATAGTTTATTCGTTCTAGAGTATTGGGTGTTACATGAATGTTGTAGTTGAAGCTTGAATTATTCTTATTGTTTATCTTAATTGGTTTGTTTATTCAATCTTGTGCTTAATTATTCAATTGCTTGATCACAATTGACTACTATCTACGAATCTAGGGTTGAACTCGGGAGAGGGAATTCTAGATTGCATATAAGATTGGGTAGAGCAAGATCTTAACCCTTCAGGGGAGCGGATTTGCAGTTAGGATAGGAATATACCTAATCGCCTTGCTTGGTTATTATACGGGAATTATTAATGCGTTCTTGTTAATCCTGATTCCATAGGAATATAGGCATTAGGTTAACTTGAATAGGCGAGTTGTACTTCGGGAGAAGACTACGAGCAATATTAACCTCGTCAATCAATAAACCTGATTAGAAGATTTAGGTTGAAAACTCAACGTGATTGTTTAACAACCCATAACTCTAGAATATCAATTTACCTTGAATTAGTCTTTAAGTTAGTTGTCTATTTAATCTTTTGATTTACTACTTTAGATTAATTCTAGTAAATGTTTGTTTGAGTCAGTTTAGTTGATAGTTAATCACAAGTCCCTGTGGGTACGATATCTGGACTTCAATTCCTATATTACTTGTCGACCACGTACACTTGCGTGTGCATTGGGAAATCAACCAACACTCCTTGGAGGTCATGACTGTTTCAGTGGACCAGGATCTAATAGCATGGGATGACCAAGTTTGGAGAAACTTTAATTGACATCTGTATTAAGGGTAACGTCGAGTTGCATAGTTGTATCACATGAGTTGTGTAGGTGCGTACAAAGGGATTTATAACAGTCTTAGACTACTCGAACCACTGTCAGAAGGTTTGGTTGACTGCTCGGATTCTTTCCCAGTCCTTTTTAGAAAACTCAGTAAGGTTTGGTTGGATTCTTTTACTTAGTATCAAAGCCAATATTTTCTGTGAACATTCTCACTAATGTTTGAATAACGCGTGTAAAACAAAAATCAGCTACAAGTGCGGGAGGGTGTTGAGTTATATAATTGCCTCATATAGGTTGTGTACGGGCTTTCAAAGGGTTTATAAAGGTCTTGTACTACACAGATTGCTTGAGATTTTAGGGTAGATTCTTAGATTCTTTCATGAGTAGCAATGCTATAACTCCATTAAAGAATCTATGAGACTGATGGAGATAGAGAGAAGTTGAAGTTGAGGAAGGGAGAGACGAAGTGAGAGATCAAGCATTTCAAGGCACGCAACCCTTCTTATAGATTTCCTTTAATTATAGTAATATCTGTATCTTTGAGTTATACCGAAAAGTTGCAAAAGATCTTCAAAATGCTGGTTAAACAGTTGATAATAGGATAGGATATCTCCAGTTAAGGGAACTAACATAAATTATAGATTCACCTTATATCCTCAGAAGCTAGTGTCAAACTTCTCGTCAAACTCTCGACCTCCTTCAGTAAGCCACTATCACGAACATCAGCTAGCAAAGGTTGGACATCCTCAGCCATGGCTTCAATCTGAGATGTCACTACATCAAAGGTACAATATTCATATATGAGAATATACTACATACCTGTGAACACCACATAAATTGCTCAAACAGCACAATAGGATAAGTGCAATTTTATGCTCAACATTGACAACTGTTTCAGTTTACCCCCCACCCCACCCCTTCCCCATCTACAAACGGCGCTATGGCTTGATACTGATGAATGAGGTATAGCAAACACATGTTGCAGCAGTACTGACTAATCATAGTTTTACATTGACCACCTGACATCTGACAACAAAATAATAGCTATCCAGTTGCTTTTGACACATATGTAGAATATGCACTACATGTCATATTAGTGTACTAAATGGACATCTATAACTCCAAAGTGGATTAGATAGAAAATTGTTGAAACTTGAGCATTTTTCCCGCAGATAAAATGGCGCATGAAGCACAAAATGTGGGTTATCGACAGAAGTCTCTAACAGATAGACGCACTAAAGCTGATAATAATCAAACAACTTAAAATCATATTCTGAAGCACTTCTTTAATAGTTCCACTATATCCAATGAATTTTAAAAAATAGTACACAAAAAAACTATTAAAACCAAACCAGGACATCAACTCACTTCAAGTTATCATGCACCTGTCACAAATACAAACATAGCAAATAAATCATATCCTTCATCAAAAAATATTTGCAAAGAAATCGAGTAGATCTAGTCGGACAATCCATTCACATTTTTCCTCTGTCCAAGTCACATACTCAGAATACAATCTAATTTGGGCTTCCCCGAGCTAATGAACTCAGTGTGCCACTCTCTGCACTTCAAGAAACACATTATCAACTTCACAAGCTCTCTTAATTCAAAGTTCTCCAGATAAGATGCTGTCCAACTTGCAAGTTTTGTCACACACTGAAATATTTCTCTAATGCTCTTTATACAGATGCTGGCAAAGAGAACGGAAGTTCATAACATTCAAGTGCAACTCACAAGTCGCAAACTACACTTCCATAGGATGTGTTATTTAACCTAAGCTTAAAAACATGTTCTTAATGAATTCCTTATTAGAAGAGAAGTTATGAAATATAAAGAGAGAAGAGCTGAAAGAATTAAAAAAAAGAATTGATGAAGTAAGGAATTTCATTAAAAAGCATCAAGAAGATGCAAGCAGAAAGAATTAAATTTCATTCGCACAAAGACAAAAAAGGGGAGGTTAAATGTTAAGTGCATCAAACCTTTGTAAGCAATGGCCGAGCCTCCTCAACAACAGATAGAACTCTCTCAGCCAGCGCATAGGTGTTGGACAAACCAATTTCTTCTGCTTCACGGCCAAGACGAGTGAATATTCCAACCAATGCATCTAAACTAACCCCCTGATATCCTTCTATCTTTTGCCTGTCGCAAATTATCAGACCCTCTTTAGCACAATCCGGATGCAGGGGCCCTACAGAAGGTACTGGGATTGGATCTCGAGGTGTAATATCAATCATCGTTTCCATGATAAGACCAGATTGGTTCACCTCAACTAACGAGTTTCGAGGAATTATTATCTTGTCATCTTCAACCTATAAACACGCACATATCAATTTTCTTAAATCAACACATTCACAAGCAACTGTGGAAACAACTACAATTTCTTTTAAAAAATAAAAGATAGAATAGTAAAAGGGTTCAGCAAAAGCATCAGTGCGAAGTTACGTGTTACTCACCTCAACAACAGCTTCAACATTTCTCAAGGAGGGATTGACTCGAATCACATTACCAATATTCACTCCTCTGATTCTAACAGGCGTGCCAGTGCAAATGCCACAAGCCTGCTCAAACTGAAGCACAGCCAAATACTTCCTGAACCTAGACCGCAACTGAAACCCTCTCAACCAAACCAAGCTGAGTGCCAACAAAACCGTACCCGAAACAACAAACAGCCCGACCCCACCTTCCCAGATACTCCTCCTTCCAAACCCAAAATCACTCAATGGCCGCATTGTTCGCCTCCAAATATTCCTTGGAACATCTAAAATCACAGAAAGCGGACCTTTTTGCTCGGAAGATGATGCGGGTTGTTGCTCTTGTTCTTGGTTATGACCCGTATCCGCAGACATTGCCTTTACACTAAAGGTTTGATTTTTAGGCCTCATTGGTGTTCTTACAGTCAACAAACGATCCCCCAACACATTTCTTCTACCGGGTATGATAGGAAACACAGTAGAATTTGTTGATACATGGACTAAGGAATTTCCAGCCATCATTTACTTTTTTTGCCCCTTATATCTTCTTTCCTTTTTTCTTGTTTGTTGTTCCAAGTTTGTTCTTTTTTTGTTCTTTAGACAAATTTGAGCTGGGAAATTTCCAAAATCCAGGAAAATTGAAAAGGGTTAGAATCAAGATTATACTTTACAAAGCAAAAAAAAAAAGACTTAGAACAGCTAACAATTTTCATAAGGAAATCAGAAATGATTGAAAATTAGTGAACTGCTAACAAATAATAATGTGGAAATAGATATGAAGATCAACAAAGACGTACCATATTGGCTTTATGATCTAGCTGGAAGCAACCCTAGATGTGGATCAACAACTGACTGAATTGTTGAATGAATCTCGACGAGTGAACTCAGACTGAGAGTGTGAAAAATGGGCTGGGCTTATAAAGTGTAAGCAGGCCAACGAGATCTTGTAGGCCCAAGATAACTTGGAGTTGGTTAGTGAGGTAGATTTGATGTTTTTGGGCCTCTTTGAAGATCTTTGGGCGCTAGAGGAGGAGGGAGAGATATGGTTGTGCCAAAATGACATTCTCAAAATAATTGTCGGAAAATATGTTTTATATATATATATATTATATGTTATATACAGAAATATAAAAAGATTTTAAATTGTTCCAGTCCTAAACCTTAATGGAATTCAAAAGTGCTCCAAATTTTACTTAAAATAATCTAAGGAATTAATCAGTTAAAGTTTAATGACAACCAATAGGACTCCTATAACTAAAAGGAGGTCAAGGTGGTGTAAACGACTTCACAAACTGATTTGATTTCTATGCGTTATTTTTTTTTTTTTTTTTTTTTTTTTTTTTTTTTTTTCTTTTTACAAATCTGTTATATGACGCAATTCAACTTAGGAAGGATTTAAGACACCACATTTAGTTGGTTTCAAAATCCTAAATATTAGGTAAATAATTAAATAACTATTTCTAATTATTAGGAATATAACTTAAATTACAGATTTGTCCAACATAAAATCTAATTTATAAGAAAAAAGAAAAAGAGTACGACATTTTGTTAAGAGCCTTCGTGCTTTTATATAGTATAGATTTTTTGATTTATAAATACTCTGCACTTTTAAGTTGTCTCATATTTGCACCTTTATTTAATAAATGTTCAGACTAGATGTGTCTAACGGGTGGGCCGGGCCGGGCTGGGTTGGGGTTTTATTGAACCAGACGGGTAGGATTACCGGCCTGGTTACGGGTTATTGTTAACGGGTTTAACGGGTTCGGGTTAATCCGGGTAAAAACTTAACCGTATGGGTTAGGGGTTTAAGGGGCCGGGCCAGGCTGGTTACAGTATTTTTTTTATTTATTTTTTAAATTTTTTTTTTGTATTTGGTATAACTATCGTAAAAATATAAACAAAAAAATAAAATTATAAAAATAGTGTTTGAATAAAGGATGCAAAGACTTTAAAATTCTTATATTTGAATATATCATTAAATAATTAGGTACTGTCTAATAATATTAAAATAACAAACTAAAACTTGCAAATTAAACTATTAAAGTTTACATTTAAATATTTAATACATCAAATTAAAGTTCAAACTTGCACTTATACGTCTAATAATATTAAAATAACAAACTAAAATATTAAATATAAATGCATAATACGTCTAATAATATTAAAATAACACAAATTGTCTGAAATCAATTAATCAAACGAATTGCTGGTGGTCTGGTGGATGCTCAAGACAACTATTTATATGCCTCCTTAAAAAACGTGTGCCCGTGCACTTTGGACGAAGATTTAAGATTATACCACAATTCTTGCACTTTACTTTGTAAACTTCTTCATTTTCTTCAACCACATCAAAGTGTTCCCAAACATATGAGCGCACTCTAGAATCACGGGGCATGATTTAACTTGAATGAGAGAAATTGAGATTGAGAAACGAGAGATGAGTGAAGAAATGAAGAATAGAGGGGGTGTATTTATAATTTTAGAAAAGGTTAAATTTGTAAATTGAAAAAGTATTTTTTTTTAAAAAGGCCCAAAAAAGGGCCATTTGTGCAAATTTGCCGTTGGGCAACGACTACCTGCCAAGGTGACCGTTGCCAACGGATAAGTGGGGCCCAAACATTTACAAAACAACCAATAAAATTTTTTTATAGACGTTGTATCGGGCTGGTTAAACCGGTAAAGTGTATTGTTCACTTTGACCGGGTTTGACCGGTCCGGTTAACCGGTAAAAAAAAATAAACGGACCAACCCCCTCTACCCAGCCCCACCCGGCCCCCTACATACCGAGCCGGTCCGGTTCCGGGTAGGCCCGACCCGTTAGACACCTTTAGTTCAGACGGGCTCTAACATTAGTTGTTTTAGTGGCTTCTTGGGTCGGCTATTAGAGTTTATCCATATTTTTAATTATAATAGCAAAGTAGTCACTGACTCGATTAAATTAATAATTTTTCCTCCAATTTAAAATATAAAAATATTTCAGCATTCGATACTGGAGTTCGAAACTTTGACAAGTGTAACCCCAGCAAACTATGTTGTAATTCAAAGATTTGTTGAATTATCAAACCCACTAACGATTCCTAATTTTTTAACCTTTATTGTGCAAAATTCGGGAATAATTCTCGATTTTTGAATCTTTACTAGTACAAAATCTAGGAATAATTCATGGTTTTTGAATTCACATTGTAATTCAGTGATATTAAATCTTTACTAGTGCAAAATCTAAAATCCTAGAATGATTGCTGATTTTTGAACTTTTACTAATGTAAATCCATGAATAATTCCTGGTTTTGTAATACACATTGTACTTCTGCAATTATGAACCTTTACTAGTGCAAAATTCAGGAAAATTCAGGAGCAATTCATGGTTTTTGAACCTTTACTAGTGCAAAATCTAGACTTGTGTTACTCCAATTTCTTTTCGTAACGACACCTAATCTTTAAGACTAGGTAAGCCTAACAAGTATGTGGAATAAATGAAATATTAAGCTAAAAATCAGAACGTCAACAACTCTAATAAATAAAAACTACAACTCAAAGTATAAACAACTCGCAAAATCTGGTAGATATGAGTCACAAGCTCTAGATACAGTGTTGTTAATATAATATACATCACTCTCTATCAAAACATAAAGAAACAAGGAAAAGATGGGATAGAAGGGGACTCCAAGGCCTGCGAACGTGTACAGGTGTACTTTGAAGTCTCTTAGCAGTAGCAACACACTCTAATATCGAGGCTGATAGGATGCACCTAGATCTGCATAAAATATGTGCAGAAGCGTAGTATGAGTACACCACAACGGTACCCAGTAAGTGCCAAGCCTAACCTCGGTGGAGTATTCACGAGGTCAGGTTAGGACCCTACTGGAATAATAAGAAACGAGGAAGAAAATATAATGATATAATAAAGTGACAGGGAAGTGTAACAATAGAAAGTTACAGAAGATAACAACACGGAATTAAGAAGACAAATACAACATGTAAGGAAGCACGAATCTTACAAGTTACAAATCACAACAACAACAATAACAACAAAACAACAAATAGAGGAAATCAACAGGGGCATACCCGAGGTATCGCCTCGTAGTCCCAAAAGTAAAAATGTCTCACAACGGCACGACAGAAATCTCATGCAAACAATAAAAACCCTCACGGTAAAAACCTCGTGCCACAATAACAATCTGCATGGTAGAAACCTCGTGCAACAACCAAACGATCACCTCAACAATAATCACGAAAACCAAAACGTAACAAATGAAATAATGATATTTCAAGCAAATAATCCAACAGTTAAATAATAAATACGGAATCAAGGAAGCAGGTAATTCAATTAAGCATGTTGTAAAATTTGCAAATAAGAGATAAGACACGTAGACATATGAATCTAGACTAAACATGATGATTACACATGCTAGAGTAACTCAGTTAAGGAAATTAAAGGAAACCACTTAGCGAAAATCGGATTTTCAACATTTAGCCCGAGTACATGCTCGTTACCTCGTGTACACTTCCTTCATATGTTTCAATTTACCATAACTTTACCAAATCCTAAGGGGAATTTGCCCCACACAAGGTTAGACAAGTCATTTACCTCAAACATCGCTCAATCAATCAATAAGAAGGCCTTTTCCTCAATTTTCCGACTCCGAATGGCTCAAATCTAGCCAAAAATAATTACATACTATAAATATAACTATGGGAAACCAATCTAAATAGTGAAATTATGATTTTAGCAAGAATTGGAAAATTCTGCCCAAAAAGTCGACCCGGGCCCACGCCTCGGACCCGACCAAAATCACAAAATCCGAACTCACATTCGATATAGAGTTCAACCATACAAGAATTACTCAAAACCGACCTCAAATCGCCTTTCAATTCCTCAAATTTTAACCTAAGAAGTTTTCCCAAAATTTTCCCAAATTTCCAAATAAAACACTAATTAAATGATGAAAACAACAATAGATTCATGTAATTTAACCAAAATCGTGTTAGAATCCCTTACCTCAATGATTTCCTTGAAAATACCTCAAACAATCGCCACAAATCGAGCTCTCTAGGTCCAAAAATGGATAATGAATCAAATCCTCGAACTTAGGCCTTTTCTGCCCTGTGATTCCGCACCTATTATCACTCAGTCGCATCTGTGATGCCGCACCTGCAGAAAAATCATCAAAGGTGTGGTTACCACTAAGGTCAGGGAATTCCGCTTCTGTGGACAAAAATTGCGCACTTGCGATCGCGCGCCTGCAGAATATTTTCGCTCCTGTGTTGCCAGGGCTGGCTAGCCCCCATTCCGCTTTTGCGGTGCTTCTCTCTTACCAGTGATGCCGCTCATATGCATAGCTTTCCGAACCTGCGGACCCAGCTGGCCTAACCAACTCTTTCTTCTGCGGCTCAAAGGGCCGCTCCTGGCGCCGCACCTACGACCCAAAACGCGCAAGTGCGATAGCACCATAAGCAGCAGTGCTTCAGAAATGCAGCAAGTCCATACTTATTCCGGATTCAACCCAAATTACACTCGGGGCCCTCGGGACCCCGTCCGAATATAACAACAAGTTCCAAAGCACATAAAGGACCTACTTGAGGCCAAAAACTACCTCAAACAACGCTAAAAATACGGATTGCGCATCGATTCAAGCCTAGTGAACTTTAGAACTTCTAATTTCTGCATCTGATGCCGAAATCTATCAAAATCACGTCCGATTGACCCCAAATTTAGCACACAAGTCATAATTGACATTACGGACCTACTCCAACTTTCGAAATCAAAATATGACCCCGATATCCAAAAAGTCCATTCTTGGTCAAACTTCACAACAAAATTCCACCAATATCCAACCTTCGCCAATTAACGCCGAAATGACCTGCGGACCTCCATATCAATGCCCAGACACGCTCCTAAGACCAAAATTACCATACAGAGCTATTGGAACCATCGACACTCTATTCCATAGTCGTCTTCACACAAGTCAAACTACGGTAAACCTTTTCAACTTAGGCTTCCAATTTAGGGACTAATAGCCTGTTTGGCCAAGCTTCTCCAAGTTGAGAAGCATTTTTTTTTTCAAAAAAATGCTTTTTTTCAAAATTTAAGTGTTTGTCCAAGCTTTTGGAAGAGAAAAAGTGCTTTTGAGTAGAAGCCGAAGTAGTTTTGGAGAAGCAGAAAAAAGTAGTTTCTTCCCAGAAGCACTTTTTTGAAAAGCACTTTTGAGAAAAATACACTTAGAAGCACTTTTTAAAAGCTTGGCCAAACAAAAATTGCTGCTTAGAAGTGATTTACAAATTAATTAGCCAAACACAATTTTCTTTTCACCAAAAGTACTTTTGAAAAAAGCGCTTTTTAAAAAAAGCACTTCTCAAAATAAGCTGATTTTTCGAGCTTGGCCAAACGAGCTATAAGTGTCCGATTTCACTTCGAAACTCACCCGAACCTGACGCCAAGTGCCCCGACAAGTCACATAACTACAAAATGAAGTAAAGGAATCAATAAATAGGGGATCGGGGCTAATACTCTCAAAATGACCGGCCGTCTCGTTACATCCTCCCCCCTCTTAAAACAAACGTCCGTCCTCGAACGAGTATAGAGACATACCTGAAGTGGTGAAAAGATGACGATAACGGCTATGCATATCATGCTCGGTCTCCCAAGTCACCTCCTCGACTGGCTGACCCCTCCACTGAAACTTTACTGAAGAGATGTTCTTCGACCTCAACATTCAAACTTGCCTACCCAAAATGGCCACCGACTCCTTAACATAAGTTAGATCCTTGTCCACTGGACTGAGCTGAGTCTAACACTTGAGACAAATCACCGTGATACTTCGGGAGCATGGAAACATGGAACACTAGATGAACTGTAGAGAGACTAGGTGGTAGTGCAAGTTTGTAAGCCACCTCTCCAACCCTCTCAAGAATCTCAAAAGGCCCCATATACCTAGGGCTTAACTTGCTCTCTCTCCCGAACCTCATAACTCCCTTCATGGGCGAAACTCAGAGCAAGACCCACTCCCTAACCATGAATGCGACGTCGCGAGCCTTCCGGTCTGCATAACTCTTCTGTCTGGATTGGTCTGTACGAAGTCGATCCTGAATCAAATTAACCTTTTCCAAAGCATCCTAGACCAAGTCTGTACCCACTAGTCTAGCCTCACCCGGCTCAAACCAACCCACTGAGGACCGACACCGCCTACCATACAAAACCTCATATGGGGCATCTGAATGCTCGACTGATAACTATTGTTGTAGGAAAACTTCGCAAGTGGCAAGAACTTATCCCAAGAACCCCCAAAATCCATAACACACACACAAAGCATGTCCTCCAATATCTGAATAGTGCACTCAGACTGTCCGGACGTCTGAGGGTGAAATGATGTACTCAACTCCACCCGCGTGCACAACTCATCTGTACGTCTCTCTAGAACTGCGATGTAAACTATGTACCCCGGTCAGAGATGATAGATACCGACATGCCATGAAGCCTGACAATCTTGCGAATGTAAGCATGAGCCAGCTGCTCTGAAGAGTAAGTGGTCACCACAGAATGAAATGAGCTGACTTGGTAAATCTATCCACAATCACCCATACTGCATCAAACTTCCTCTGAGCCCGTGGGAGCCCAACAACAAAATCCATAGTGATTCGCTCCCATTTCCACTCCGGAATCTCTAGCTTCTGAAGCAATCCACCAAGCTGTTGATGCTCATATTACACTTGCTGATAATTTAGGCACCGAGCTACATACTCCACTATTTCCTTCTTCATTCTCCTCCACCAATAATGTTGCCTCAGGTCCTGATACATCTTTGCGGCACCTGGATGAATGGAGTACCACGAACTGTGAGCCTCTTGGAGAATCAACTCACGCAATCTGTCTACCTTGGGCACACATAGCATGCCCTGCATCCGTAATACACACTCATCTCCAATAGTGACCTCATTGGTGTCACCGTGCTGCACCGTGTCCTTAAGGACAAGTAGATGGGGGTCATCATATTGACACTCCCTGATACAATCATAAAGAGAGGACTGAGAAACCACATAAGCCAAGACTCGTCTCGTCTCGGAAACATCCAATCTAGTGAACTTGTTGGCCAAGGCCTGAACATCCAAGCTTAATGGCCTCTCTGCTACCGATAGATATTCTAAGCTGCCCAAAATCTCCGCCTTATGACTCAAGGCATCGGCCACCCCATTGGCCTTCCCAGGATGATAAATAATGGTGATATCATAGTCCTTAAGAAACTCCAACCACCTCCGTTGCGCAAGTAGGGGTGTTCATAAAAACCCGATAAAAGGAACCAAACCGAAAACCAAACCATACCGACCGAAAAAACCGATACATTTTAGGTTTGGTTTGGTTTTGGTTTTGAATTTTAAAAACCGATCAAATTTGGTTTGGTTTTCGTTTTAATCAAAAAATAATCGAAAAAACCCGAACCAAACCGACTATAAAATAGCTATTTAAATTTATCATTACACACACACACACACACACACACACACACACACATATATATATAAATATATATATATATTCATATAAAATTTGTAAAATTTCATGGTACATATTAGTCATTTGTGTTTTTAGTCTAGTTCTTTGCTATTGTATTAATCCAATTCTTTGCCTTAACATTCTAGTTTGATTGGTAGTTTTCTTTTGCTATGTACAAGAATTTATTTCATGTTAAAAATAATCAATTTTGAATTGAGTACTTAATTTATTTATCACTATTTGATTCAATTATTATCAATATATCTTGGTAAATGATAGATTTCTCAAAGAGAAATTGATTTGATAGCGTTACGTTGAAAATATAGTCTCCGGAATATGCGTTTGGTAGTGTGTCTCATATTTTAGAAAAAACCGATAAATAACCAATAAAACCGAAAAACTAACAAAAATCGACAAAAAATAAATCGATAAGAAACCGACTTAATTGGTTTGGTTCCAATATTTGAAAAATTGACTTACTTGGTTTGGTTTCTTTTTAGGGAAAACCGACCCAAACCGAACCATGAACACCCCTAGCCGCAAGTTAAGATCCTCCTGTTTGAACATATGCTGTAGACTCCGGTGATCGGTGTAGAACTCACAAGGGACACCGTACAAATAATGCCGCCATATCTTCAAGGCATGAACAATAGCTGCTAACTCGAGGTCGTGGACATGATAGTTCTTCTCATGTACCTTCAATTGTCTAGACGCGTAAGCAATCACCCTATCATCCTGCATCATCACCGCGCCAAGACGAATGCGTGACGTATCACAATACACCGTATAGGACCCCGAAACAGTAGGCAATACCAACACCGGGGTTGTAGTCAAAGTAATCTTGAGCTTTTGAAAGCTATCATCACACTCCGCGGTCCACCTGAATGGAGCACCCTTCTGGGTTAGCCTGGTCATAGGTGCTGCAATAGATGAGAAAATCTATACAAATCGACGACAATACCCCACCAATCCAAGAAAACTCCCGATCACCGTAGCTAAGGATGGTCTGGGCCAAATCTGTACTGCTTTAATCTTCTTCGGATCTACCTTGATCCCCTCACTCGATACTACATGACCTAGAAAGGCCACTGAATCTAACCAGAATTCACACTTCGAAAATTTTGCATATAACATCTTTTCTCTTAAGGTCTAAAGCACAGTCCTCAGGTGCTGCTCATGATCCTCCCGGCTTCGAGAGTACACCAAAATATCATCAATAAACACAATGAAGAACGAGTCAAGATAGGGCTGAAATACATCGTTCATCAAGTGCATGAATATTGCTGGGGCGTTGGTCAGCCCAAAAGACATCACGAGGAACTCGTAATGACCATATCGAGTCCTGAAGCCAGTCTTCGGGATATCTGGATCCCGAATATTCTACTGATGATAGCATGAACACAAGTCGATCTTAGAGAACACTCTGGTCTCTGAAGCTTATCAAATAGGTCATCAATACGTGGAAATGGATACTTGTTCTACACTGTAACCTTGTTCAACTGGCGATAATCAATACACATGCGCATAGAACCATCCTTCTTCTTTACAAACAAGACTGGAGCACCCCAAGGTGACACACTAGGCCGAATGAAGCCCTTATCAAGAAACTCCTATCATTTAACTCTTTCAACTCTTCTAGGTCCATACGATAGGGTGGAATAGAAATGGGAAGAGTGTATGGTAACAAATCAATACAAAAGTCGATATCTCTATCGGGCAGCATACCCGGAAGATCTGCCGGGAATATATCTGGATAATCCCTCACTACCGGAACTGACTCGACGGTAGGAGTATCAATACTAACATCCCTTACATATGCTAGATATGAATCACACCCCTTCTCAACCATCCGCTGGGCCTTTAGAAATGAGACAACCCTGCTAGGAACATAATCTAAAGTACCTCTCCACTCTAACCGCGGTAGACCTGGTATAGCCAACGTCATCGTTTTGGCGTGACAATCAAGAATAGCATGATAGGGCGACAACCAATCCATGCCCAAAATAACATCAAAATCCACCATACTGAGTAACAATAAATTGGCTCTGGTATCAAAACCACTCAAATTTTAACCAAATATGACTGATACACACGGTCAACAATAATATAATCCCACACGGACATACACACATAGACAGGAGAACTCAAAGAATCAAGGGATACACCCAAATACGGAGCAAAATAAGATGACACATAGGAATAAGTGGAGACTGGATCAAATAAGAGTGAGGCATCTCTATGACAGACTAGAACAATACTAGTGATGACAGAGTCAAATGCAACTTCCTCTGTCCTAGCAGGAAGGGCATATATCTATCATGGCCTCCCCCTCTAGGGTGAACTCTACCTGCTTGACCTCCACCTCGAGCTGGCTGTGCAGGTGGAGTGGTACCTGGTGCTATAACCATAGCCCGAGGACTCGGTGGAGCATGCGGTGCCTGATGGTCTGTGGAGGTGCACCCCGCCTGAGTCTGGTTCAACCTCTCACCATATGACGAGTGTCACCACACTCTAAACAAGATCTTAGAGGGCGTGGCTACTGTGGCTGGCTCGGTCCTGATCGGTTAGACTGACTGTTGAAATCACCCCATGCAGGAGGTACACTAGACAATGGCGATGCATAATGGCCAGCCTGGGGCCTAGGAGTGGTCGAAATACTGTTGGTAGTTGGAAGTGCTGAATGAATAGGGCGACTCCCATAGACCCTACCCTGACGAGCTGCAGCTGGGGCACGAGTACCACTATATGTCCTAGACTCTCGATACCTCTTAGTCTCTCTCTCCTCTCTCTCCCGAGTCAGCATACCCTTAAATCTCCTAGCAATCCCCACTATCTTCTGGTATGCGATGTCTGTCTCCAACTCTCGGGCCATGCTAAATCTGATACTGGGTTTGAGCCCCTAGATAAATCGACGAACCCGCTCTTGAACAGTAGCAACCAAAGTTGGTGCATGCCTAGCCAAATCACTGAACCAGACTGCATACTCTGACACGGTCATAGAATCCTGGTGCAACTGCTCAAACTCTGCGCGCCATGCATCTTTGAGACTATGGGGAACAAACTCTATCAAGAACGTATATGAGAACTGAGTCCAAGTGAGTGAAGCTTCCTCGTCTAGACTACCCAACTCATATGCTCTCCACTACTGATAGGCCGCTCCCTTAAGCTACAACGGAGTAAAAGAAACCCCACTAAAATTTGTAACACCCATAGTACGGAGGATACAGTGGCACTCCTCAAGAAAACCCTGGGCATCCTCTAACGCCAAGCCACTGAAAGTAGGAGGGTGGTACTTCTTGTAGCTCTCGATCCTAAGCTGCTCCTCCTCAGAAACTGTTGTCGTAGCCGGGGCTGCTGGCTGCACTAGTATGACCTTTGGAACCTAGTCGACCTGGACCCGCTGCTCTGGGGTACGGCCGCCGGGAGTCTGTACTCCTACCCTAGCCTGAGATATGGCAGGAGCAAGTGGTATCAACCCCGTCTGAACCAAAGTGTTGAACATACTCAGAAACTGGGCGAGAGTCTCCAGGAGGGCTGGTGCAGTAACAGGCGTCTCAGGTTCCTGTCCTCCAACTGGAGCTACTGGTGGATCCTATGTAGTAGCTCGTGCGGGTGCTCTGGATGCACTACGTGGATGTCCCTAGCCTCTACCCCGGCCCAGGCCCGACCCCGACCTCCCCCGGCTGTAGTAGAGGCCGCGGGTGTCTGGTCATCTGATCCAGTTGTACGTGTCCTCACCATCTGTGAGTGAATAGAGAGACAGAAGTTTAGAATGCTGAAGTCAACAATTTCGCACGACAAGGAATCAAAGAAGTGAAGCTTTTCCTAACAGTTCGATAGCCTCCCGAAGATAAATACAGACGTCTCCGTATTGATCCGCGAGACTCTACTAAACCTGCTTGTGACTTATAACACCTATGAACCTAGAGCTCTGATACCAACTTGTCACGACTCCAATCTCCTTCTGTCGGATGTCGTGACGGAACCTAGTCTCTAAGACTAGGTATGCCTAACAAGTATGAGGAATAACTGAAATATTAAGCTAAAACTCAAAACGTCAACAACTGTAATAAATAAAAACTACAACTCAAAGTATAAAAAACTCCCAAAACCTAGTAGATATCGGTCACAAACTCTAGATACAGTGTTGCAAATATCCTATACATCACTCTCTATAAAAACATAAAGAAACAAGGAAAAGACGGGATAGAAGGGGACTCCGAGGCATGCGAACGTGAACAAGTGTACCTTGAAGTCTCCAAGCAACAACACCACACTCTAATATCGAGGCTGATAGGATGCACCTGGATATGCACAAAACATGTGCAGAAGCATAGTATGAGTACACCACAACGGTACCTAGTAAGTGTCAAGCCTAACCTCGGTAGAGTAGTGACGAGGTCAGGTCAGAGCTTTATTGAAATAATAAAAAACAAGGCAGAAGATATAATGATATAATAATGTGACTGTAACGACCCGGCCGGTCGTTCCTTAGAAATTTCATTATTATTCCTATTTTTCCTTGTCATAGGTTGGTTATACAATTATTGATGTGTTAGAGTTGGTAGGCTCGGAATCGGAATGGTTGTAGTGAGAATTTAGTCATTTAGTCTTTAGAAATAGCCTTATAGTTGGAAAAGTCAACTGAGAGTTGACTTATTGGTAAACGACCTCGGAATGCGGATTTTATGATTTGGATAGCTTCGTTAGGTGATTTGTGACTTAGGAGTGTGTTCAGAATATTTTTGTGATGTCCGGTGTAGAATTAGGCTTGAATTGGCGAAAGTTAGTTTTTGGTGATTTCCGGTTGGCAGTGGAAAATAGGCTATCGGGGTCGGAATGGAATTTTGGAAGTTGAAACATATTCGTAATTTCATTTTGGATGTGTCTGCAAAATTTCAGGTCAATCGGAGTTGTTTTGGATAGTTTCGGCATCGTTGGTGGATTTTAGAAATTTCAAAGTCCTTAGGCTTGAATCCGATGTGATTTTGGTGTTTAGATGTTATTTTTGGTGTTCCGAGAGTGAAACTAAGTTTAAATGATCATTTATGATGTGCTGGTAAATTTGGTTCGGGTCCCGAGGGGCTCGGGATTAATTTTGGATGATTAACGGGCATTTTGGCTTTGGAAAAGTCTGCTGTTTTTCTGGTGTTAGCACAGCAGCGTTTTGTGCATCGCGATCGCGTGGTCAGGGCCGCGATCGCGTAGGGTGGAGTAAGGTCAGGAGGAAATTACTCAGTGTGATCGCGGAGGTCGGGCTGCGATCGCGTAGCTTTGGGGGTTTTTCATTTGCGATTGCGTTATGTCAGGTCGCGATCGCGTAGGGTTGACAGGCCTGAGTCTGGGGTCACGCGTTGTTCTTCGCGAACACGGTCGATGGTTCGCGATCGCGTACGTTTAGGTAATAAGGAACCGCGATCGCGTGAGCTTTGTTGCGATCGCAGAAAGTATATTTGGGAAGCTGAGGATTAGTGAATCGCGATCGCAATGTGGGTCCCGCGATCGCGATGAATAAGGAACTGGGCAATATATAATTAAACCCTCCGCGACCATTAAACTCTTTTACACCATATTTGAACGGGAAAAGAGCTTTGAGGCGATTTTGAAGAGAGAAAATCATTGTGCTTCATTGAGGTAAGGATTTTGGACCCTAAAAATCGATTATAGGTGATTAAGGAACATAATACCAGTGTTTAATTCGTGAAAATCAGTAGAAAAAAATGGGGTTAGGGCTTGAGATTATGAGACCTTTAGGGGTCGATTTGAGGGGTCAAACGAACTCCGATTTTAGCGTTCTTTATATGTACGGACTCGTGAGATGATGAAGAACATTTTGGTATAAAATTTGTTGAGTTCCAAGACGCGGTCCCAGGGGTCGGGTTTTGGCTAAATTTCGGGTTTTATGCTAAAATTGGTACTTTTCAATTGGAATTCATTCCTTAAGCATAATTTGATGATAAAAATCTGAACTTGGTAGATTTGGAGCGCTCGAAAGTTGAATCGAGAGGCAAGCAGGTTGCAGAGTAGCTTTTCGGGCTAGTTTGAGGTAAGTAGTGTCTTTAAATCCTGTTCTGAGGGTATGAAACCCCGGACTATGCATCCTTTCATGGATTTTGGAATGCAAAGATTGGAAATTTGGAAATATATTCCTTTTTAGGAAACTATTGAGTTGCGAACCCGATTTTAAAGCCTGTGCTTAATAGTATTTATATACTTTGATATAATTTGGGTTGCAAGCCATGCTTGGGGCCTAGTGCAGATCTGTTTACCCCTTGGGGGCTGTTTTTACTATTTTCCTCACTTGATATGTCATGATTTTCACTCAGTCTTTTCTTGATAATTGTTTTGACACTCAGAGTATTTTGATATTATTTCTTGAAAAAAATGAAACACTATTTTGGGTCGAGAACCCGGTATAATGATGGCCCGAGTGGCATGTTGAGAGTGTCTGACTGAGTGAGGCTGCGGGCCAATATTGTGAGGATGTTATGATACGAGAGAGGCCGAGGGCCAATATTGTGAGTGATTTATGCCATGATGTGGCTTGTTATAGCGCTTGGGCTGTAGGAGCCCCTCAGGAGTCTGTACACACCCCCAGTGAGCGCAGGTACCTACTGAGTGCGAGTGATGCCCGCGAGGCTGATACTGAGTGACTGTGAGGTTGCCCGCTAGGCTGATACTGAGTGATTGTGAGGTTGCCCACTGGGGTGATACTGAGGGAAATTGTTACGAGAAATGATTATGGCCCGAGGGGAAAATTTTTGATGATTTTACTGAGTTTTTGACGGTGATCCACTTCGTTTTTCAAACTGATTTTACTGAGAGTTTTACTGAGATATATTGAAATTATACTTGTTTCAAAGGATTTATGTAAAATGGTTTTCGAACTTATGTATTTGATGAATACTTTATGGTGACTTGGTGTTTTACTGTTTTTGTGAATTGGTGTATCTGTGATGTGTGTTTCATATTTCTCAGACTGAGATTTATTTTCATTACTACTGAGTTGGCATACTCATCATTACTCCCTGTGCCTCTGTGCACAGATCCAGGTACTGGTTCGGAGCCGTAGCTATCTTCGTTCGTATTCAGCAGCTTACGAGATTTCGAGGTAGCTGTTCAGCGTCCGCAACTTCTCCATTTCCCTTCCTTTATTAGTATTAGTATTTATTTCATAGACATTGATTAAGACATTAGCAGTGTTAGTTTTATTTCTTAGATGCTCGTGACCATGTTGACTCCAGTCTTGGGAGGATTGTTTAGACTGTTAGATTATTATGGGGGGGCGTAAAGACTTAAAGAGATTATTTAATGTTTTGTTTGCTGCTTATTGTTGATTTTTGAAGTATTATAATAGAACGAATGAGTAATTAGGTGATGGTTGGCTAGCCTAGTTCCACGATAGGCGCCATCACGACCGGTTAGGATTTGGGGTCGTGACAGTGACAGGGAAGTGTAACAATAGAAATTTACGGAAGGTAACAACACATAATCAAGAAGACAAATACAACATGTAAGGAAACAAGAATCGTACAAGTTACGGAATCACAACAACAATAACAATACGACAAATAGAGGAAATCAACAAGGGCACTCCCAAGGTATCGCCTCGTAGCCCAAAAGTAAATGTCTCATAACGGCACGGCAGAAACCTCGTGAAAACAATAACAACCCGTACAGCAGAAACCTCGTGCCACAATAACAATTTCTACGGCAGAAACCTCGTGCCACAATAACAATTCGCACAGCATAAACCTCGTGCCACATAACAATACGCACTGCAGAAACCTCTTTCCACATTAACAATCCGCACGTCAGAACCTCATGCCACAATAACAATCTGCACGACAGAAACCTCGTGCCACAACCAAACGATCACCTCAACAATAATCACGAAAACCAAAATATAACAATTGAAACAATAATATTTCAAGCAAATAATCTCACAATTAAATAATGAATACGGAATCAGGGAAGCATGTAATTCAACTAAGCATGTTGTACAATTTTCCAATAAGAGATAAGACACGTAGACATATGAAATAAGGCTAAACATGATGACGACACATGCTAGAGTAATTCAATTAAAGAAATAAAAGGAAACTACTTAGTAAAAATCATATTTTAAACATTTAGCCCGAGTACGTGCTCATCACCTCGCGTAGACAGCCTTTACATATTGCAATTTACCATAACAGTACCAATCCTAAGGGAAATTTCCCCCACACAAGGTTAGACAAGTCACTTACCTAACTTGCTCGATCAATCACTAAGAAGGACTTTCCCTCGATTTTCCGACATCGAACGGCTCAAACCCAACCAAAAACAATTACATACTATAAATATAACTATAGGAAACTAATCTAAATAATGAAATTATGATTTTAGCAAGAATTAGAAAATTCGCCCCAACACGTCTCGGAACCCGACCAAAATCACAAAATCCGAACATCCATTCGATATCGAGTCCAACCATACAAGAATTACTCAAACCAACCTCAAATCGCCTTTCAATTCTTCAATTAACCTAAGAAGTTTTCTCAATTTCCCCCCAACTTTTCAACTAAAAACACTAATTAAATGATGAAAACAACAATAGATTCATGTAATTTAACCAAAACCGAGTTAGAATCTCTTACCCCAATGATGTTCTTGAAAATCCCTCGAAAAATCATCACGAGTCGAGATCTTTATGTTTAAAAATGGATAATGAATCAAACCCTCGAACTTAGGCCTTTTCTGCCTAGTGATTCCGTACCTGCAGTCACTCAGTCGCATCTGTGACGCTGCACCTGCAGAAAAATCATCGTAGGTGCGGTTCCCACTAAGGTCAGGGGAATCCGCTTCTGCGAAAAAAAATTAGGCACTTTTGATCGCGCGCCTACAGAATATTTCCACTCTTGCGTTGCTAGGGCTGGCTAGCCCCCTTCCGCTTTTGTGGTGCTTCTCTCGCACTCGTGATGGCGCTCTTGCGCATAGCTTTCTGCACCTGCGAACCCGGGTGGCCTTACCAACTTTTGCTTCTGTGGCTCAAGGGCCGCTCCTGCGGCACCGCACTTGCGACCCAAAATGCGCATGTGCGATAGCACCAGAAGCAACAGTGCTTCAGAAATGCAGCAAATCCATACTTGTCAAAAAGTCCACCAATATCCAACCTTCACCAATTGATGCCGAAATGACCTACAGACCTCCAAATCAATACCCGGAATTGCTTCTAAGACCAAAATCACCATACGGAGCTATTGGAACCATCAGAACTCCATTCCGGATTCGTATTCACACAAGTCAAACTACAGTCAACCTTTTCAACTTAAGCTTTCAATTTAGTGTAACGATCCGACCAGTCATTTTGAGATCTGGCACGTCGTTTAGAAGTTTGAGGTTACGAGCAACTTTATTTCAAGTATTATGACTTGTCGGTGTGGTCGGAACTGAATTTCAGGAAGTTTGGAGTCAATTTAGGAAGAAAATTCTCAATTCAGAAGAATCAAATAAAATTAGAATTTTGAGTAAACGACCTCCGAATCAGGATTTAAAGGTTTCAGCAGGTTCGTATGATGATTTCGGACTTGGGCGTATGTCCGGATCGGTCTTTGGATAACCCGGGAGCGCTTCGGTGCATATTATGGAAGCTAGCATTTTAGAAGAATTTCATAAATTTGGGTTGTAAGGCATTTCGGTGTTATAGATGTCCGTTTGGGATTCCGAGTATGGGAATAGCTTTGTATGGTGATTTTGGAGTTGGGAGCGCGATCGGAAGTGAATTCGGATGTCCGTAGGTCATTTTGAAGTCATTTCGCTAAAGATAGAAATTTGAATGTTTTTGAGAAATTTGACTTTTTGATATCGAGGACGGATTCCAATTCTGAAAGTTGGAGCAGGTCCATAAGGTCGAATATGACTTGTGTGCAAAATTTGGGGTCAATCGGACGTGATTTGATAGGTTTCGACATCGGATGTAGAAGTTTGAAATTTCAAAGTTCATAAAGCTTGAATTGGAGTGCGATTCATGATTTCGACGTTGTTTGATGTGATTTGAGGCCTCGAGCGAGTTCGTATCATGTTTTGGGGCATGTTGGTATAATTGGTTAAGCTCCCGATGGCCTCGGGTGGATTTCGGAAGGCTAACGGAATGGATTTCGGGCCAAAATAGTTCCTGAAATTTTTGCTGCAAATCTGTTTTGGACACCAACTGATGCATCTAAGAGCTAACTTTAGAAGAAAATATATCAAAATCTATAAGAAATATGAAAATTTTCAAAACATAAAGTTGTAGCCCTTGCATTCTAGTTTCTATAAAGTTAAACCATTCATGATTTGGACATTTGATCAGAAAGTTATGATCGATTGAAGATAGATGGTGAAGCAGTTTCGACAGAATTTACTGATGCATGGAGCCGAATTTGGAAGCTCATATCTCGAAATATATAAAGAGTTATATTGTATACAACCTATCAAATTAAATATCTTCGAGTCTAGTTTCTAAATCTTCAAATAGTTTGTCATTTGGATATTTCTACAAGGAGTTATGAGCGTTTTAACAGAAGGTATACAACAAGGGAAAATTGTAATAGGATGTACAACCTGCACAACGCAATGTACAACTCGATGAAGCCTGGGCAGATTTTTTTAAACACGAGTTTTGGCCTAATTCTTTCATTTGGTTTGGACGATTTTGGAGAGCTCAAGGAGGGATTTTCACCAAGCAACACTAGGTAAGTGATTTCTTCCTATTTTTGAGTTAAATATGTGATCTTACATGGATTTAGACATGAAAAATTAGTATAAATTTGAGATTTTTGGGGAAGACCTAGAATTTGGAATTTTGCACTTTTACCATGAATTTGAGCATGAAAATAGAGCAAATTGTATATTTGAGTTAGTAAAGCTAAGGGTAGAATTTATCTTCGAGAAATTTCGGAATCCGGGCACGTAGGCCCGAGGCATTTTGGTCAACTTTCCGATCGCAGTTGGGAACTTATATAATTTGAATTGTTACAAGTATTAGAGTGCATTTTTATTGGTTTGCCCGTTATTTGAATAGTTTTGGGGCGTTGTGCATCAATTGGAGTCGTCAGAAGGGCTTGGAAGCCGGTTATGGAATTTCGGAGCGAGGTAAGTCTCCTTTATAACTTTTTGAGGGGGAATTGTCCTCCTAGGTGAACTAATCAGTATGTGCTACTATCTATGGGGGCTACGTACACACGAGGTAACGGGAGTCCGTGCGTAGCTACTATTATGCCATGTCCGGGTAGTCTAGGACCCACTAACATGCCTTACTTGTTGTACTTGTGATCTTGCTAGTAATATTAGACCGCTAATATGATCAAAATAGTAATTGAATATCTAAGAATACTAGAGTTCATTTTCTTAATCATCTAGAAAGAGAATTGATTTCTTCCGTGGATAATTGTATTCCGGATAAGGTTATATTATTGAATATTATAAAACTTGGCAAATGAATTTCGAGAAAGGATTTAAATACTATTTTGTGACTGTCAAAAAGAGAAATTTGTCATTTACTTGAGTATTTGTTTTCCCGACGTAGTCAGGGTGGACTGTTGATTTTGCATGACTGCATGTGACCGCTACGCAATTTACCTTCCGCGAGCGGAGTGTTATTTCCTACACTCTCATGGGAGCGGGTCGTACGCCACGACGGATTGAAAGATGCACTTATGGTTCGGGCCGTTCGACCCTCGGTAGTGCATAGATATGATTATTTTATGGCAAAGATACACTTATGGTTCGGGCCGTTCGACCCTCGGCAGTGCACAAACATGATTATTTTTATGGCTCAGGCCGGTTGTTCTTATCCCGTATGCGCATGCTAATTGTTAAATATTTTTCAAGGATTTTGAAGTGACAAGATATTTGGGGGAAAATGAGGAAGTAGTAACTGTTTATTTACTTTCAGTATTTATTTGAATTTTAATTATCCGTAATGCTTACTGTTTTATCATCCTCGTATGCCTATTATTGATATCATATTGTGCTAAATTAATTTGTTGGACCTTAGTGAGTGTCTAATTCGACCTCCCGTCACTACCTCTCTGAGGTTAGGCGGGCGACTTACTGAGTACACGTTATTTTCGTACTCATGCTACAATTGTTGTGCATTTTTATTGCACATGTACCTTCATAGCGATGTGGCTAGTTTGGAGACTTAGGCGAGCTGCATTATCCGGAGGCGATCCGCAGCTGACAGAGTCTCCCTCGTATTGTATTATTTTATTTTAATTTCCTTGTCCAATTGCATTTCGGACAAGCTTTGTAGAAATCGTAAAATTCTTAGAATTTGCTCATGCACTTGTAACACCGGGTTCTGGGATGTGTTTGGGATTTAATTTAATAAATGGAATGGTTTACCTATCGTATTTATTTAATAAATTTTTATTCGCTCATTGGGTGTTAAGTGAAAGGTAACGATTTCGAAAATGTTAAAACAAAAATTTATTTCAACTAATTAATGATTGGCTTGTCTGGCAATGGTGTCCGGCGCCATCACGACCTTAATAGATTTTGGGTCGTGACAACATGGTATCAGAGCTCTAGGTTCCCTTAGGTTTCACGATTCATGAGCAAGTCTAGTAGAGTCTTGCGGATCGGTACGAGATGTCTGTACTTATCTTCGAGAGGCTACAGGGCTGTTAGGAGTACTTCAGTTCTTGATTCCTCATTGTGCGATTTGATTCCTCCGAGGCTTATGCCTATGTTTCTTCTTACTCAATCTTACGCATCGCGAAGCGCTTGCTGTAAATCAGGAATTTGAGGAATTGAAATGGTGTTATGAATATGGTGCGAGATGTTTCCCATGTGTAATTTGTCGGGGGATGTTGTTATGGCCCTGCAGAAGGACAATATGTTGTTTCAGCTCAGTAGTTGTGTTTCTGAGAGCCTTAAGGCTATGCTTAGGTAGTGATGATGCTTACGAGTGGTTATCACGCGATGTCGATATGATGATAGAATGCTTGCACATATGTTGGGGGTGATGAAAGGCTTGAAGGGAGGTCTTCTTAGGGCGTGAATTTGAGATTTCAGCTTTTTAGTTTCGGCAGAGGAAAGGCATTTGGATTATGAATGGTCCGGTTGGGGTTGATAAAGAAGTAAGACTTGGTGTTTTCAAGTGAGGTGGGATATGCACCTGTGATGTGATGTCGTCGTCACTGATAGAATGGAATATGTTAAGTCTGTCGGTGTTATGGTTTCTTCGGTCGTATTGGGTCTGAGTGTTGTGAAGTATTAATGAAGAAGCGGAAGTCGAGCAGTCGCAAAGTGGGGGAGCGGCAGCATAGCTTGGAATTACAAGATATTGTCGCGCATTTAATGGATGTCCATGAGGAGCGGACGAACTAGTAAAGTTGGTAAATGAAGCATGGCGTAGGATGGGGTATTGATGTCGCAGAGAGTGTGCATTTCAGCATCGTTGGAAGGTGTTCGTGGGTGATTTCCACAGGTGGGCTATCTCCTGTGAATAGGTTAGCGGTGGCATGGTTGGCAAGTTTTTGTGAGGGATTCTAGTGGCTATTCAGTAGGAGGCAGAATGCGTGAATGATGCTAGAGAATTTGAGTATTTAGGGAGTGCTAACGAGAGAATTTGGAAGAATTGGATGAATTGGTTGAGCAAGATCATGTTAACAAAGGAGAAAGGATCTCAGCAAGGTCTAAAAGGGTGCAAGGAGTAGTTTCGGGCTAAGTGGGGGAGTCCCACCACCTGCAATTGGGTTGTAGGATTGTGTTCTCATGGGTTGGCGGATTATCGGCGTGTTGGCAAGTTATTACAGCTAAGGGAAAGGATTATAATGTTAATTGTGCATGGGATTTGATGAATGTGTGAAAAAGTTGGTCCTATTGGACCAGGGTTAGGTTTTGGGAGACTCAGAATTTATGCTTAAGGCATAGGCAGGTTATAAGGGTAGTGACTCAGTCACGTACTTCATTGAGAGGATGTTCATGTGCTAGAAGAGCCTTGGAGTTGATTGTATTCAGGGCCAGTCAGAGTGGGTGACTCTCAATAGCGGTCCTAGTGAGTTCAAAGGTTAAGAATGCGGCGTCTAAGGGTTTCAGGCAGCAGTATGATCGAGAATTGAGCTTTTGTAGAGTGATTTCTGAGAAAGGGAAAATGGTCGGTGTGCTCTATGTTATTTTCAGTGTGAAGGATAGTATTGGGGAAGTAAGAGGATTAAAATCCAGATTTGTAGAAAAATTATCAGGAGGGTATGAGACGGGTTGCGGTATTTAGGCAGCACGGTCTCATGAATCAAGGTCACTCAGGATGAATGGGGGTCGAGTTGCTATGAGTTAAAGGAAATTACTATTATTCCTGAGGCAATTGAAGATGATTAAAAGAAGATAGAGTGGTTAGCCATGATTGAAATGGCGCACTTACGGCAGTGATCAGTTGCTTCAGTGTGATTAAGTTATGCGTGTAGTTTTTGCCAGTACGTGCGAGGCTTTTCAGCCTCCGTAATGGATTTTATTTGGAAGCATTCAAGTATTATGGCCTGTCAGGTGTAGGCGGATCCCAGAAGGATTATGGTGGTAGAGACTACTCCTTGAGGATTTGCCTGTTTTGTGATTTTGAGAATTTACATGTGTGTTGTTATGGTTTCCTTGAATTGAGGTAAGTAAAAGGTTTCTATGTGATGAAGTGTTTCCCCTATTAGTGGTTCAGGAGTTATGATGGAAATCCTATGCCATTCCATACCGACATGTTAGGTGCAGTAGTTAGTGTGGAGCTGGAAGTAAGGATCAGGGTTTCGATTCGGTGTTGATAAGGATGTCATGAGCTCGGGTGAGCAAGGGGAAAAAGGGATATGAATGTTTAAGGTAAGTTGGTGATGACTTCAGCGTCATCTGAGATCGGTGTTTGGTGAAAGAGGCTTTGTATCCTGGTTATGGGTTCTTGATTTGTTTTACAGCATTAGCATGGTCGGTGGTATGGATGTGCAGACTTGTTACCTTATGTGGAAGGTCGTGGGAGCATGACCACAAGAATATTGTATAAGTGTGACATGTAGTCACTTGATTGATTGAAGATTTAGACCAAGTATAAGGAAGTGCAATATTGCTTATTTGAGAATTTATGCCTGGAAGACGTTCGGTTCAGTTGGTTGTGGATTGTGGGGTGTTTGTCCCGGCTATGATGGTTGTTCTTGCGTGTTATGAGAGGAAGTGGGTTATTATGGACCCAGGTAAAGCTATTAGCCTAGTGCAGCGTGAGCGGAATCGGCTTGAGGGTTGTGAATGGATTCAATATGGTTGTGGGCTCCATGTGAATCAGATGTGTTCATTTCAGTATAACGCTCCTCAAAGAGGGGTGTTGGAATATCAGATGTTGTTCCGTCTTCGTCAAATTCATGTATATTATGATTGTGCCATGTGAGGTGTGAAACGGCTTGATAATTTCTTATGTGTTGAGGTCTCTGCGTAGTGATGATGTTATGTGAGCTGGACATCTCTTGAGATCCAGAGTATATATATATATATATATCACACCTTAGTTGTGCTTGAGTTTTGTAGCATATGGCTTTATCGGTCTCCCCAGGATGGTATTATGCACTTAGCGTGCTTGTGACCGATATTCGGTAATTTGTAATGGGGAGCAATTCATCTCTGTGCATATCTCCTTGTATGAATTTTATGTTGATGGGATCGGGTGGCACGCAGCCACGGGTATGTTATTTGGATCGGGTTGCACGCCGCAACAATGTGATGTTGAGTAAGGTTCCTATATTTATTTTCTTGTGTTTTACTTCCTATTTTCTGAGGAAAGTTCCTATAAGTTGCGTGAGTTTAGTCTTTTCCTGAGTCATTCCTCTATGTATCATGTTCTAGTTATGGTCTATTAGCGCGTTGTGGTATCATGTGAGACTGTTGGTCATGTTTGGGGTGATTTGTTGTCTGAGCAGTTCATAGTGGGTGAGACGAGATTATTGAATCAGGGATCAACGCGATAAGATTATGCGGAATATATATTAAAGGACAAATACCATTATTTGGTTCGTAATGAGGTGATGATTCTAGTCAAGAGGAGATATTCAATGATTTGTTAACTCGACAGTTGATTATGAATTTCTACACATCTCCTCCGTTGTGGTGGTATCGCCAACATTATAGCAGGATGTATATATATATATATATATATATCATGAGGTGCATTGGGAGCATCAGATTCGTGGAATTTTGGCTATTAAGGTTCAGGGAGTGTCATTGTGGTCAGATGATGAATTATGCAGTGCATGGTGCTAATTCAGCAAGGGTATGCAGTCATGTTCTGGTATGTCATGTGGTAGTTGATACGGTGGTTATATATTGGAACTAGGTCTGGCAGAGAAATTTCAAGTGTTGGAACTGGGGTTTGAGCTTATTGTATGGATAAAAGAGGATATCTTCAGATTTGATCAAGTGAATGTGCTCAACTGGGTTGTGGTAGCACGGGCATGTGCACGAGGTGTTAAACGGTTATTTCAGATAACTCCAGAGCAGTTCTTTGCACGTTCGAGGACGAACGTATGTTTAAGTGGGAGAGAATGTAACGACCTGACCGGTCATTTTGAGCTCTAGCGCGTCGTTTAGTAGTTTGAGGTCACGAGCAACTTTATTTCAAGTATTATGACTTGTCGATGTGGTCGGAACTGAATTTCAGGAAGTTTGGAGTCAATTTAGGAAGAAAATTCTCAATTCGGAAGCCTTAAGTCGAAATAATCAACTAAGATTGGAATGTTGAGTAAACGAACTCCGAATCAGGATTTGAAGATTCCAGCAGGTTCATATAATGATTTCGAACTTGGGCGTATGTCCGGATCGGGCTTTGGATAATCCGGGAGCGTTTCAACGCATATTATGGAAGATAGCATTTTAGAAGAATTTCATAAATTTGGGCTGTAAGGCATTTCAGTGTTATAGATGTCCGTTTTGGATTCCGAGTCTGGGAATAGCTTTGTATGGTGATTCTTGAGTTGGGAGCGCGACCGGAAGTGAATTCGGATGTCCGTAGGTCATTTTGAAGTCATTTGGCTAAAGATAGAAATTTGAAGGTTTTTGAGAAGTTTGACCGAGAGTTTGACTTTTTGAGATCGGGGTGGGATTCCAATTCCGAAAGTTGGAGCAGGTCCGTAAGGTCGAATATGACTTGTGTGCAAAATTTGGGGTTAATCAGACGTGATTTGATAGGTTTCGGTATCGGATGTAGAAGTTTGAAATTTCAAAGTTCATAAAGCTTGAATTGGAGTGTGATTCATGATTTCGACGTTATTTGAAGTGATTTGAAGCCTCGATCGAGTTCGTATCATGTTTTGAGACATGTTGGTATAATTGGTTAAGCTCCCGAGGGCCTCATGAGGATTTCGGAAGGCTAACGGAATGAATTTCGGGCCAAAATAGCTGCTGAAATTTCTGCTGCAAATCTATTTTGGACAACAACTGATGCATCAAAGAGCTAACTTTGGAAGAGAATATATCAAAATATATAAGGAATCTGAAAATTTCCAAATATAAAAGTTGTAGACCCTGTATTCTAGTTTCCAGAAAGTTAAACCATTAATGATTTGGACATTTGATCAGAAAGTTATGATCGATTGAAGATGGCTGGTGAAGCAGTTTCGACAGAATTTACTGATGCATGGAGCCGACTTTGGAAGCTCATATCTCGGAATATAAAGATTTATATGGTGTACAACCTATCAAATTAAAGATCTTCGAGTATAGTTTCTAAATATTCAAACCGTTTGTCATTTGGATATTTCTACAAGGAGTTATGAGCGTTTTAACAGAAGGTGTACAACAAGGAAAAATTGTAATAGGTTGTACAACCTGCACAACACAATGTACAACTCGATGAAGCCTGGGCAGATTGTTTTAAACACGAGTTTTGGCCCATTTCTTTCATTTGGTTTGGACGATTTTGGAGAGCTCAAGGAGAGATTTTCACCAAGCAACACTAGGTAAGTGATTTCTTCCTATTTTGAGTTAAATATGTGATCTTATATGGATTTAGACATGAAAAATTAGTATAAATTTGAGATTTTTGGGAAAGACCTAGAATTTGGAATTTTGGACTTTTACCATGAATTTGAGCATGAAAATTAGAGCAAATTGTATATTTGAGTTAGTAAAGCTATGGGTAGAATTTATCTTCGAGAAATTTCGGAATCCGGGCACGTAGGCCCGAGGGCATTTTGGTCAACTTTTCGAGCGCAGTTGGGAACTTATATAATTTGAATTGTTACAAGTATTAGAGTGAATTTTTATTAGTTTACCCGTTATTTGAATAGTTTTGGGCGTTGTGCATCAATTGGAGTCGTCAGAAGGGCTTGGAAGCCGGTTATGGAATTTCGAAGCGAGGTAAGTCTCCTTTCTAACTTTGTGAGCGGGAATTCTCCCCCTAGCTGAACTAATTAAGTATGTGCTACTATCTGCGAGGCCTACGTACGCACAAGGTGACGGGAGTCCGTGCGTAGCTACTATTATGCCATGTCTTGGTAGTCTAGGACCCACTAGCATGCCTTACTTGTTGTACTTGTGATCTTGCCAGTAATATTAGACCGCTAATATGATCAAAATAGTCATTGAATATCTAAGAAGACTAGAGTTCATTTTCTTAATCATTTAGAGAGATAATTGATTTTCTCCGTGGATAATTGTATTCCGGATAAGGTTATATTATTGAATATTATAAAACTTGGCAAATGAATTTCGAGAAAGATTTAAATACTATTTTGTGACTTTTAAAAAGAGAAATTTATCATTTACTTGAGTATTTATTTTCCCGACGTAGTTGGGGTGGACTGTTGATTGTGCATGACTGCATGTTACCGCTTCGCAATTTACCTTCCGCGAGCGGAGTGTTATTTTTCCCACTCTCATGGGAGTGGGCCGTACGCCACGACGGATTGAAAGATGCACTTATGGTTCGGGTCGTTCTTTCCTCGGCAGTGCATAGATATGATTATTTTATGGCAAAGATGCATTTATGGTTCGGGTTGTTCGACCCTCGGCAGTGCACATACATGATTATTTTTATGGCTCAGGCCGGTTGTCCTTATCCCGTATGCGCATGCTAAATTGTTAAATGTTTTCCAAGGATTTTGAAGTGACAAGATATTTGGGGGAAAATAAAGAAGTAATTGTTTATTTAAGAAATTTGGGGGAAAATGAGGAAGTAGTAACTGTTTATTTACTTTCAGTATTTATTTGAATTTTAGTTATCCGTAATGCTTACTGTTTTATCATCCTCGTATGCCTATTACTGATATCATGTTGTGCTAAATTAATTTGTTGGACCTTAGTGAGTGTCTAATTCGACCTCCCGTCACTACCTCTCTGAGGTTAGGCGGGCGACTTACTGAGTACACGTTATTTTCGTACTCATGCTACAATTGTTGTGCATTTTTATTGCACAGGTACCTTCATAACGATGTGGCTAGTTTGGAGACTTAGGCGAGCTGCATTATCCGGAGGCGATCTGCAGCTGACAGAGTCTCCCTCGTATTGTATTATTTTATTTTAATTTCCTTGTCCAATTGTATTTCGGACAAGCTTTGTAGAAATCGTAAAATTCTTAGAATTTGCTCATGCACTTGTAACACCAGGTTCTGGGCTGTGTTTGGGATTTAATTTAATAAATGGAATGGTTTACCTGTCGTATTTATTTAATAAATTTTTATTCGCTCATTGGATTGTAAGTGAAAGGTAACGATTTCGAAAATGTTAAAACAAAAATTTATTTCAACTAATTAATGATTGACTTGCCTGACAATGGTGTCCGGTGCCATCACGACCTTAATAGATTTTGGGTCATGACATTTAGGGACTGGGTATCCTATTTCACTCCGAAACTCACCCGAATCTGACACCAAGCACCCTGGCAAGTCACATTGCCACGAAATGAAGTTAAGGAAGCAATAAATAGGGGATTGGGGCTAACACTCTCAGAATGACCGGCCGGATTGTTACATCTACTTTGCCAATACAATTTAAAATATGGCTAAACTCTAATAGCCGACCTAAAAAGTGACTATTTACCAAATGTTCACCATCTTAAACCGCTCCTTTTTTATGGACATTCTTAGCCGTCCTCCGAGGGTTAACACCGCATAGATTAGATCGTGAACTCTTTTAGACCCTTAGTTTCACTTGGTTGGGCCAGAGTTTCAGACGAAATAAAAGGTAAAATACTCCTTACTCGTAATTAAACCCATTAATTATCATATCTTTTTTACCATGTTCGATTTGCAGAATGGGGATATTCGAATCCGGCACATCGTCGTCCATCAACCTACAAAAAGAAAGAGCACGTCCAGCGCCTGCCCCAAATGAAGTAGCTTCCCCTGCCCCTGTCGTCCCCTTTCCATATCAAGAAGATGAGATCATCGGGGGCGACAGTGTAGAAAGCATCCAACAGCGGCCTTTGAGTTTGAGGAGAAAAACCCCTCCTTCTGCCGAGGTCATACATCGTACAACAGACCCGAATTGAAGCCTTTTTTCGGCATCCCTTCTGTTTGATTCAATCTCATATATAAACAAATGAAAGAACTATCTAACTGGTTTACACATACAATCTATAATAATTTGAATCATGTCCATGATATGTATATACGCTTTAATAATAAAAATGATTAGATATATTTGTATGTGGCTTCCATCGTATTAACCGAATAAGACTAACTTTTTACGGTAAAAGACGTTAGTAAGGCGAGTATAATATGATGAGATAGAACGATAATTGACTTTGATGGAGAGAGAGGTAACCAGTATACAAACCTAAGACAAATTGCAAAACTGTAAGATTATATTTGGACCATATTCCTTTGGTCAATACGTAATCATTAGAATCTTTAATTTGAAATAATAAAAAGAAAAAATTTCATCAAAACAACATGTATGAGCTCTATCTTTCACCTTGCGCTGCTCCATAACACAAGAAACTGATCTAATTGAAAAACTTTCTACTATAAAAAGCACAATGTGCAAATAAAGCGCATAACATAATTTAACCCTTCTAGCGCTTCGGCTTTTAAACTTCTACCGTTGGGTTCTCCCAAAACCCTCAATAAAAATTTATCGACCCAGCAAGAGGCAGCTCAAGGGACGATTCACAAAGGCGTTTCAATAAAAATAGTGACCTAAACATAAATTTTAATAAGAGGCTTATACTTTTTTATATTAGAATTCGTATATGATATACATACATATGCCAAAAGTGTTATTTTTTTCTTGTACTTGTTGTTTATAGTGTAATATTCTTACATAACGATATTCATTTTATATAATAATACTATTATTTATATTAGTAAGGGATACAACAACAACAACCTAGTAAAATTCCACTAGTGGGGTCTGAGGAGGGTAGAGTGTACGCAGACCTTACCCCTACCTCGGAGGGGGTAGAGAGGCTATTTGTAGGAGTCCCTCGGTTCAGAGACAATAGCTCTGTGATAACAAAACCTCAAAAATAATATCAGCAACGTGAGAGACAATAAATAAATGGGAAAGCAGTAACACAAATATTATGCAAAAATGTGAAACACAACATAATTCGCTAGCTGCGCTAGACAAAACACTATCATATCGTCGGTACAAAGAGAGAAACCGGGACAAAGAGGAAAACCGCTCGACTACCTTTAACCTATAACCCTAATGTTCGACCTCCACACCTTCCTATCAAGAGCTATGTACTCGGAAATCTAAAGTCGTGTTATGTCCTGTCTGATCACCTCGACCCAATACTTCTTAGGCCGCCCTCTACCTCTTTTCGTACCTGCCAAAGCCAACCGCTCACACCTCCTAACCGGGGCATCTAGGCTTCTCCTCTGCACGTGTCCGAACCATCTAATCTGTGCTTCCCGCATCTTGTCGTCCATCGGATCCACGCCCACCCTCTCCCGAATATCTTCATTCCTAATCTTATCCAGCCTTGTGTGCCCACACATCCATCGCAACATCCTTATTTTTGCTACTTTCATCTTCTGTATATGTGAGTTCTTGACTGGCCAACACTCAGCCACATACAACATAGCCGGTCTAACCACCGCTCTATAGAACTTACCTTTGAGTTTTGGTGGCA
The DNA here is from genome assembly GCA_005239525.1 of Nicotiana knightiana. Lineage (NCBI taxonomy): Eukaryota > Viridiplantae > Streptophyta > Magnoliopsida > Solanales > Solanaceae > Nicotiana > Nicotiana knightiana. The sequence goes on from ML392220.1 coordinate 122,916, forward strand.
CATTCTTGTCACACAGGACTCCAGGCGCTAACCTCCATTTCATCCACCCCACCCTAATACGGTGCGTAACATCTCCGTCGATCTCCCTGGATAATTGACCATAAGTACTTAAAACTTTCTCTCTTGAGGATGACATATGAGTCAATCTTGACTTCTGTTCCACATATTCCGTCTTAGTCCTACTTAACTTGAAACCTTTAGACTTCAGGGCCTGCCTCCATAACTCCAGTCTCCCATTAACGCCGCCTCGCGTCTCATCAATCAGAATTATATCATTAGCGTATAACATACACCATGGCACCTCTCCTTGAATATGGTGTGTCAGTGCATCCCTCGCCAGGGCAAATAAGAATGGGATGGGCGCAGATCCTTGGTGTAACCCCATAACCACCGAAAAAGGCTCTGAGTCACCTCCCACAGTCCTAACCCGAGTCATAGCTCCCTCATACATATCCTTTATCGCCCTAATGTAAGCCACTGGCACACCTTTCACCTCCAGACATCTCCAAAGAACGTCCCTTGGGACCTTGTCATACGCCTTCTCTAAGGCAATAAACACCATATGCAAATCCCTCTTCCTATCCCTGCATTGTTCCACAACCTCCTGATAAGGGGGATAGCTTCCGTAGCAGAACGACCCAGCATGAACCCGAACTGGTTTTCCAATATAGACATCGTCCTCCTTACCCTCCCTTCCACCACCCTCTCCCAAACTTTCATGGTATGACTTAGTAACTTGATACCCCTATAGTTATTACAATTCTGGATATCACCTTTGTTCTTGTACACCGGAACCATTGTACCCCACCGCCAGTCATCAGGCCTCTTCATCCTGAAGATAACATTAAACAACTCAGTCAGCCACTCCAAGCCTGCTCTACCCGCATATCTCCAAAACTCTACTGGAATATCGTCTGGTCCAATTGCTTTGCCCCGACTCATATTACCCGTCGCACCCACGACCTCCTCAACCTTAATGTGCCTACAATACCTAAGTCGCGGTGTCTCTCGGAGTGCCCCAATTTCCCTAACACGATGTTTCCATCCCCCTCTTCATTCAGAAGTCTATGAAAGTACGACTGCCATATGAGGATTTAAGTAGTTTTGTTCAAAGTTCTGAAATATTTTTAGTGTTAAAGGGTAGACAGTCTTTCTTTATATTATTTTTACAATTTTTCTTTGCTTAATTATTTTTCTATAATTTTAATATTATCTAAACTAAAATAAAATTATAAAATTCACTATTAAAAATCTTTGGGTTTCAATACCTCGAGGCACTAAATCAAGGCTTTACTAGCCTCTCCCTCTAGCCATCGGTCCATCCATGACATTCTCAATTAGATTTTATAGAATCTCAATTAAGATAAAACAAATAGGAAAAGAACATTAAATACGGTGAATGTGTCATTTAGTTATCAAATGTTAATAAAGTTGGTTTGACAACATGTTCACGGGGCAGTGGTCTGGACAAAACCGGTAGCCTAAAACCAAAATATAATAAAAGAACCTTAAACTTTATTTAGAAGTTCATATAATAATGAGACACAAACAAAACCTACATGACTTTGATCTTGTGGGAGGATGCACACATGATGCGTGGATTAGGCGCACATCATGGTATTGGAATCTCTCATGTATAAAATTATGATATTAAGTAACAAATTATAAAGGAGTGAACTCATTATTCATCAAGTTTTGAACGTTGCAACATTTGTCTCGAGTATTTCTTTGATAAAAAGGATGAGACACAAAAGAACTTACTTTGTAATGTATGTATCAATCAAATGTGATAAAAAAGAATAGCTAATTTAGAGAACCTGAGTTAAAATTATAAAGTAAAATTGTGAGAAACATGAAAAAGACGATACATAGAGGAAGAACAATAGAATTGATGAGAAGGTAAATATATTATTCAGTTTAATGAGAGAATTTTTTTTCCGTATTGACTTCAATCTTACCTCCACCAAATTTAAAAATATTAAAATCTGAAATATATATATATATATATATATATATAGAGAGAGAGAGAGAGAGAGAGAGAGATAACATCCTATGAATCTCAACTTTATTCAAGGATAAGGATGAAGCTTTGGAATCTCAAAGAGGGCTTTAACAAGATGTCATCCTAAAAATTCGCAAAACAAGACCATTAGAAGTACTAATAAAGAAGTAGTTAATCGGGAGGAAGAGCTCAAGGACAAAAGATATGAATTGTCAAAGTGTTAGAATTGTTTATGGCCCAAATTTATGTCCAAGAAGAGGAGGATTGTATCCCAATACACATCCTTTGAAGAAGGTCCTAATCAGTCCACTTTTGGACCAATTTGGCACCTAAAATATGTCCAAACTTGCAGCCCATGAAATCCTACATAAAATCACATTTTTTATGACATAAAAATGACTTACTTGATGTCCAATAAGGGTACAATAGGTGTGTTGTGTCACGACCCAAAATCCGCTAAAGGTCGTGATGGCGCCTAACACCGCCGTCAGGCAAGCCAACAGTGATCTATCAACTTACTTACTTTTAGTAATTTGAAAACATAATTTTCATTAATTATATAGTCTAAAACTAGAATTTACAGAATGAATGATCATATTTATAAGAACTACAATGTTTCCAACCTGTAGAAACTCCCAAAATTCGGTGTCGTAAGTGCATGAGCATTAACTAGGAAATATGATGAAATACAACATCTGTCTAGAATACAAATTAGAAAGGAAAATGTAAATAACTCTGATGGAGACTCCGTGTGTTGCGGACTCGTAACACGGGATGCAGCTCACCTAAGTCCCCGCGATAGCCGCACCGTTGCACCCACAAGATCACTAGACATATATGTACCTACACAAAATGTACATCAAGTGTAGCATGAGTATGTAAATCAACGCGTACCCAGTAAGTATCTAGTCTAATCTCGAAAAAGTAGTGACGAGAGATCGGATTCGACACTTACTATGGCTAACAATAAAGTACCGAAATTTTAGTTAAGCATGGATTATATAAATACAGCTGAAAACTCAATAACAAGAAATAAATAAACAACTCTTCCACGGATAATAAATCCAAAATTTAATTTCCATTATTTAACAAATTAATCTTTCAATCCAAATAAACAATATCAATTATAATTGGACTCCAAGAATTTTTACCCACGAATTACGCCGAGGTCGTACAACCTGATCCAACATACAAAATATAAATTGTGCACTGCCGAAGGTCTAATGACACGAACCATAGATGCATCTATCTGAAATCGAGATGTTCGGACCGCTCCACAAGAAGAAAATATATATTAAAACAACCGATCCGAGATTTATTAAGAGGCTAATATTCAATGAAATACCAATTTTCATTAACGGTCAAGTGATCCGTCCAAAACTCAAATAAATGAAGTTTAACCCTTTACAATTCCTTTGTTAAGTTCATATATGATTTAAGCAATTAGATTAACTAGTAGGGTGCAAACAACGCAAGTACAACATGATTTGGGTCTGAGACTACCCGGACTTAAGCATAATTAGTAGCTATGTACGGACTCTCGTCACCACGTGCGCACGCAACCCCTACAAATAGAAGCACATAATAATTTGATTCACCTATGGGGTTAATTCCCTCTTACAAGGTTAGAAAAGAGACTTAACTCGCTCTGAAGTTTCATAACCGGCTTCAAAGCTCTTCCAATAACTCATACCGATGCCCATCACTCCAAAACTAGTAAATCAACGTGAAATTCCATAAATATATACTCTAATGCTCGTTACAATCCAATTTATAACAAATTCTCAACTCCGTTCGACAAGTCGATAAAGTCACCATCGGGCCCACGTGTCCGGATTCCAAAAAATTTCGAAGAAAGTCGTTACCCATAACATTACAAACTCAAATATATAATTTATTCTCAATTCCATGCCTAATTTCGTGGTCAAAATCTAGAAATACCAATTTTTAGGTTTTCTACCAAACCCCCAAATTTTCACTAATTTTTCATAAATTTCCATGTTAAAATCTATATATAATCCAAGAATTTAACTTGCAATAGGTGGGAATCACTTGCCTTGACATAGATGATGAAAATCTCCCCCTGAAGCCTCTCCAAAATCTCCCAAACCAAGAGAGAAATGAGTGAAATGGGAAAAAATCACGACTTAAAACAATCTACCCAGGCCCGTCCTTCTTCGCGATCGCGAAGGCTAAAAATAGTGCCTCTCGAGATTCCTCTTCGCGTTCGCGATCCCACAGTCGGGTTCGTGAAGGCTAAGCACTTCCAGGCCCCAACTCCCTTCCTTCTTTGCGTTCGCGACCATTGTGTTGCGTTCGTGTAAGCTTGCTCCAGTCCTCTTCCGCGTTCGCGACCCCTGTGTCGCATTCGCGTAGAAAAAAAAATCCTTCTACCCGAATTTCTTCTTCACGAACGCGTGAGACCCTCTGGGTTCGCGAAGGACAACACCAGACACCATCATCAGCCATTACAAAACAGGGAAAAATGGTCTGAAACCACTCCGAGGCCCTTGAGACCTCGTCCAATCACACCAACCAGTCCCAAAACATAACACCAACCTGCTCTAGGCCTCAAATCACACAAAACAACATCGAAACCACGAACTACACATCGATTCAAGCCTAACGAACTATTAAACTTCTAATTTTCACATTCGATGCTGAAACCTTTCCGCTTAGGGGAACGCTCATACAAATCTCCCCATGGGGAACGCCCCACGACCATTCCGCTCAAGTAGCAAAGTCCGCACATCCATACCACCAACCATTCTAATTCTATAAGTGAATCAAAAATCCGCAAGTCAATACACAAAGCCTCTTCCACATGACACTGATCTCAGGTTACGCTAAAGACAGTACCAGCTTACTCTAAACTTCTGAATTCTTTCCTGCTCATCCGAGCTCGTGACATTCTTGTCAACACCGAACCGCAACCTTGATCCTCAGCTTCCATTTCCCATGTCGTTCACTGCACCTATCCTACCAATATGCAAGAGCACAAGAATTTCATCATAACTATTGAACCACTAATAGAATAAACACTCTGTCATGTAGAATCCTTTCACTTAGCTCATTTCTGGAATACCATTGCAACACACGATCGAATTCCCATAACCGCAGAAAATACAAACCTCAAGTTGTGGTCTAAACCACCATGACTCTTCCGGGATCCATCTACACATAACATGCCATAATACTTGAATGCATCCAAATAAAATCAATTACGGCGGCTGTCAAGCCTCACACGTACCACCACAATCACCTGTAAAACTTAACACGCTGAAGGAATTGATCATTGCCACCATCATGCCAATGCAACAAGTGCTAACCGATCTAACTTCTTCAAATTTACTTTGGGATTGCCTTAGAAATAATAATAGCTCCATTCAAAATGTGACGAACCCAATCCGCACTCATCTAGAATGACCCTATTTCACGAGACCACGTTGTCTCAAAACCCACAAACCATCCCATACCCTTCTTATGCGCACATTCGCTTCTTTAACTAGTACACCCATTCTGATAAATCCTTTATGAATCCGAAGTTATTTTCTCCCATTCCTCCAATGCTACACCACAGACCGATGATAACATAGAAAAATCCAAGCCCATTTTCATAATCCACTGCAAAAGCTCGATACTTATACATACCACGGACTCGAAATCCTTAGTACCGACTTCAATTTTTGAACCCACTAGGACCATTGTTGAGAGTCACCCACTCTGACTTGTTCCAAAATATGATCAAAGTCCAAGTCCCTGCTTGAACATGAACAATGCTCAAAGGAGCAACCAGCTAAATTTCTTTCCTTGTACATCACATCCATACAAAGCATAAACTCCGAGTCTTCCCAAAACCTGAACATGAATCAATAAGGCCCAAATATAGAACACAATCCTCAAATCATTTGCTGGAATTACTACTAATGTTTTTCTTTCCTTAGTCATAATGACCCACCAATACACTGTTGACCAGAAACCGCACAAACGGACGACCACACAATCCAACCGTAGACGGTGGGCTCCCCAGCTTAGCTTGAAGCTACAATTTCTTAACCCTGGAACCGGCCAAGATTCCTCCTTCCCAATTACCATGATCTCGTACGATCAATTCGCCAAGACTCTCGAAATATTTCTATTAAACATTTCATAAATATTCTGAATCGCTACATTCACATATTCGACCTCTTACCGGATAGCCAGTAGAATCCTTCGTAGAAGCTTCATCAACACCACGAAACTGCTAACCTTCTCACAGGAGACAACCCACTTGTGGAATTCCATGTCGACATCTTCCAACAACGCTGCACTAGGTGCCATTACTATGAAATCAGTAAACCCTTCTGGGCCCATGCTCGTTCACCAGTTGTACAAGTCCGTTCACTCCCCATTGACATTAACCAAAAGTGCGACAATAAATTCCAATACGAAGTCATGTTGAATTCTCCTTCGTATCAAGCAAACTCTTCTCTGTCATATCCATTATTCCTCAACAAAGCAGCCAACATTCTAAATTATGTCTGTAGACCTAGTCACTGTCCACCATGAATCCTAAATCACTCCAAACTTTTCTCAAGTCATGTGGCTATCCTACCGCAGAATCCATCCGCTACTCTGTCACTCCCACTTCGGCTAAACCATCTTCATTAAGTAACTGCTCAACCTATGCTTTTCATACTTAACATGTTAGTAATTCAACCACCGCGAGACACATCCCGGCATGCCCTTCCTCATTCTTCGCTGCCCAAATGTTGCCTCAAATCAAATCCATACCTTTCGCACAGGAACCAGTGAATTGCTATCAACTCTAAACCTCTTAGAAGATTATCTTTCTCAAGCCATCAACATTAGAAACACCGATTCAATTCTGAACCGCTGCACACCACTATTATCTGTTGACCGCTTCCCTGGTGTCCTTTCACAATACTCTGCCCCAAAGGAGAATTGAAGAAGATCATAACATCGTAGATAAAAATTCCACCACACTTGAAAATACCAAGTCTCATTACTCCACCAACCCAAACATGAACATTCATAGCCCGATTGCCTTTCCTTTGCTAGAAATAAACACTGAACCTCCAAATCATGTGCTGAGAAATCCTCCTTTCAAGTCATTCACTGCCTTGACACATAAACCAACACCCTACCATTACACCAACACTGTGCGATACCAACATCTGAATATCATTGCAATCTATGCATAGCCTCGATCCTCTCGAAATACAACTACTGATTTGTAATGACAGAACATCCTTCCGCAAGAAGATGACATAACTTGCTCGAATGCGTAGGGAGAAACATCCAGCTCCACGTCTGCAGTACCATTTCAACTCCTCGAGACACGAGTGCTCAACACCGTACAAGAATGAATAGGAAGGAAATAAAGGCATAAGCCTTGAAGGGATCAAATCGCACGATGAGGAATCAAGAAGGGAAGTGCTCCTAATAGCCCTGTAGCCTCTCGAAGATAAGTACAAACGTCTCAGTACCGATCCGCAAGACTCTACTAGACTGGATCATGACTCGTGAGACCCAAGTGAACCTAATGCTCTGATACCAAGCTGTCACGACCCAAAATCTACTAAAGGTCGCGATGGAGCCTAACATCATCGTCATGCAAGCCAATGGTGATCTATCAACTTACTTACTCATTTTAGCAATTTAAAATCATAATTTTCATTAATTATATAGTATAAAACAATATTAAAAAATGAATGATCATATTTACTCGAACTACAATGTTGCCAACCTGTAGAAACCCCCAAAACCCGGTGTCACAAGTGTATGAGCATTAACTAGGAAATATGATAAAATACAACATCTATTTAGAATACAAATTAGAAAGGAAAATGTAAATAACTCTGATGGAGACTCCGTGTGATGCGGACTCGTAACACGGGATGCTGCTCACCTAAGTCCCCACGATAGCCGCGCCTCTGCGCCCACAAGATCACTAGACATATATGTACCTACATAAAATGTGCAGCTAGTGTAGCATAGTACGTAAATCAATGCACACCCAGTAAGTATCTAGTCTAACCTCGAAGAAGTAGTAACGAGAGGTCGGATTCGATACTTTCTACGGCTAACAATAAAGTACCGAACTTTTAATTAAGCATTGATTATATAAGTACAGCTGAAAACTCAATAACAAGAAATAAATAAACAACTCTTCCATTGATAGTAAATCCAAAATTTAATTTCCATTATTTAACAAATAAATCTTTCAAGCCAAAGAACAATATCAATTATAATTGGACTCCAAGAATTTTTATGCACAAATTATGCCGAGGTCGTACGACCAAATCCAACATACAAAATATAAATTGTGCACCGCCGAGGGTCGAACGAAACGAACCATAAATGCATCTATCTGCTACCGAGGCGTCCGGCCCGCTCCACAAGAAGAGAAAATATATTAAACCAATCGATCCAAGATTTATTACGAGGCTAATATTAAACAAATTCTAATTCTCATTAACGGTCAAATGATCCGTCCAAAACTCAAGTAAATGAAGTTTAACCTTTTACAATTCCTTTATTAAGTTCCAATATGATTTAGACAATTAAATTAACAAGTAGGGTGCAAACAATGCAAGTTCAACATGATTTGGGTCCTAGACTACTCAGACTTAAGCATACTTAGTAGCTACGTACGGAATCTCGTCACCTCGTGCGCACGCAACCCCCACAAATAAAAGCACATAATAATTTGATTCATCTATGGGGTTAATTCCCACTTACAATGTTAGAAAAGAGACTTACATCGCTCCGGAGTTCCATAACCGGCTTCAAAGCTCTTGCAACAACTCAAACTGATGCCCATCGCTCCAAAACTAGTCAATAAACGTGAAATTCCATAAATATATACTCTAATACTCGTTACAATTCAATTTATAACAAATTCCCAACTCCGCTAGAAAAGTCGATAAAGTCACCATTAGGCCTACGTGCCCGGATTCCAAAACATTTCGAAGAAAGTCGTTATCCATAACATTACAAACTCAAATATATAATTTATTCTCAATTCCATACCCAATTTCATGGTCAAAATCCAAAATACCAATTTCTAGGTTTTCTACCAAAACCCCAAATTTCCACTAATTTTCCATGAATTTTCATGTTAAAATCTATATATAATCCAAGTATTTAACTTGCAATAGGTGGGAATCACTTACCTTGATATAGATGATGAAAATCTCCCCTTGAAGTCTCTCCAAAATCGCCCAAACCAAGAGAGAAATGAGTGGAATTGGCAAAAATCACGACTTAAAACAATCTGCCCAGGCCCGTCCTTCTTTGCGATCGCGGATGCGATCGCGAAGGCTAAGAATACTGCCTCCAGAAATTCCTCTTCGTGTTCGTGGTCCCACAGCCGCATTCGCGAAGGCTAAGCACTTCCAGGCCCCAGCTCCCTTCCTTCTTTGCATTCGCGACCACTGCATCGCGTTCGTGTAAGCTTGCTACAGTCCTCTTTCCGCGTTCGCGACCCCTGTGTCACGTTCACGTAGAATAAAATCCTCAACCCGGATTTCTTCTTCGCGAATGCGTGAGACCCTTCACATTCGTGAAGGACAAAACGAGACACCAGTATCAGCCATTAAAACAGGAAAAAAATGTCTGAAACCACTTTGAATCACACCCGAGGCCCCCGGGACCCCGTCCAATCATACCAACCAGTCCCAAAACATAACACGAACCTTCTCGAGGCCTCAAATCACACAAAACAACATCGAAACCACGAACTATGCATCGATTCAAGCATAATAAATTATCCACATTCGATGCCGAAACCTATCAAATCACGTCGATTAACCTCAAATTTTGCACACGAGTGGCATTTGGCATTATAGACTTACTCCAACTTCCAGAATCAGAATCCAACCCCGATATCAAAAATTTCACTCCTGATCAAACTTCTCCAAAAACCTTCAATTTCCAACTTTCGCCAAATGACCCCGAAAAATGACCTACGGGCCTCCAAATCCACATCCTAACGCCCTCCTAAGACCAGAATCACCATACGGAGCTGTCCCCAAGCTTGGAATCCCAAATGTACATTGATAACATTGAAATACACTTCAACCCATTCATGAGATTCTTCCAAAATGCCATTTTCCCCAATAAGTGTTGTATTGCTCCCGGGTCATCCAAAACCCCATCCGGACATACGGGCAAATCCAAAATCATCATACGAACCTATTGGAACCTTCAAATCCCGATTCTGAGATCGTTTACTCGTAAGTCAAACCTTAGTCAATTCTTCCAACTTAAAGCTTCTGAAATTAGAGATTTCTTTCCAAATCAACTCCGAACTTCCCGAAATTAAATTCTGACCACACGTGCAAGTCATAATACCTAAAGTGAATCTACTCAAGGCCTCAAACCGCCGAACGACGCGCTACATCTCAAAACAACCGGTCAGGTCGTTACATATTCTCCCACTTAAACATACATTCATCCTCGAACGTTCTAAGAACTGCTTCGGAGTTGTCCAAAATCACTGTTTAACACCTCGTGCACCTACCCGTGTTACCATAACCCAGTTGAGCACATTAGATTAAGCCAGTCTAAAGATTCTCCCTTTTATTTAGTCAAATAAGCCTTAGAGCCAAATTCCAACATCTGGAATTCTCCATCAGGCCTGCTTTCAACATACGAACACCGTATCAGTCACTACACATTGTACCAAAACATGATTGTATACCTTTTCTGAATTCACACCATGCACACTGCATAATTCACATGACCTTAATAACATCCTCTGACAATAATAGCTGCAATTCCACGAATCTGATGCCCACAACACACCTCATGACAAATATAACTCTTGTTCCAACTCTTGCAATACTTCCACGATGGTAGAGATGTGTAGAAATTAATAACCAACTGCCGAGTCAAAAAAGCATTGAGTCTCTCCTCCTGACAAGAACCATTACCCCATCATGAACTATATATTGATATTTGCTCTTTAATATGCCTTATATAAATGCGATCGAACTAATCTCAGGTCCAATAATCTTGTCTCACCCAGTACAAGTCACTCAGGCAATAAGCCATCTCAGACACTGACAAAGGTCTCATATGATGCCACAATGTGCCAACAAGCTACCAACTCTAATGTGATACATAAGGAAAACGAACCCTAGAAGGAACTACTCAACCCACGTAACTAATTTAACAACTGAAAAGATGTCATGAACCTTCCTCAGAACATAAGGGACAAAACAGTGTACCCGTGGCGGTGTGCCATCCGATCCAAACAACATACCCGTGGCGGCATGCCACCCAATCCAAACAACATACCTGTGGCGATGTGCCACCCGATCCAAACAGTGTACCTGTGGCGGCGTGCCACCCGATCCATACATAATAATCTAAACAAGACACACATCGAGCCATAACGCCTATACTCACGAAATACCCGAATATCAACCATAAGCATGACAAGTGCATAATATAAATCCTGGGGATACGAGTAGCATCATACCCTACAAAACTCAAGTACAACTAAGGTGCGATATATGATCTACATCTCGAGAGCCATCCTGCTCACATAACACCACCGCTACGCGGAACCTCAATAGATGTAAAAATAATCAAGTTGTCTCATAACCCACATGGCACAATATAGTATTACACGGAATAGGTGACGACGAAAATAACATCCAACGCACAAGCACTCCTCCATAAGGAATTCTAAGCTTAATGAACACACCCAGGCAATTGTAGAGTACACATCCACATTTGGACCCACCAACGGACCTCAAGTCGATTCTGATCATACCATGCTTGGGAAAATAACCTCTCAAGGACCCACAATGACCTATTCATGACACATAAGAACAACCGTCAAATTCGAAACAAACTCACACGGTCCACAGCCCAAGGGATACATTGCCTCTCAGGCATAAACTCTCGCACTTGCGATATTACCATAACCTCCATATTTGGTTTCAATCTTTAACAATCAAGTGACTAGCATGTCACACGCATACAAATATCCCCGTGGGGAACGCTTCCACAACTATTCTGCTCAGGTAGAAAAGTCCGCACATCCATACCACCAACCATTCTAATTCTATAAAGTGAATCAAAAATCTGCAAGTCAATACACAAAGTCGCTTCCACATGACACCGATCTCAGGTTACGCTAAAGACAACACCAGCTTATTCTAAACATCTGAATTCTTTACTGCTCATCCGAGCACGTGAAATTCTTGTCAACACCGAACTGAAACCTTGATCCTCAGCTTTGATTTCCCATTCCGCTCACTACACCTATCCTACCAATACACGAGAGCACATCTCACGACCCAAATCCTAATCCAGTCGCGATGGTGCCCAACATCGTTGTCAGGCAAAACAACACTAATTATCTAGTGAATCTAGTTTGTTTTCTATTAAATCCTTCCCTTATTTCAAAAATATTTAGCCACTACGCATGGAATATAACACATAGCGGAGCAATTAAGTTACGAAGACCAAAATTCAACTTTAATTAATTACATCACCAAAAGAATAGTCTACTAATGTGTGTGCCAAGAACTAGTGTCACAAATCTACAGGCATCTAGTAGAGTAGAATCAAAAGAAATATAGGACTATCCTACTGTCTGAGAGGATATAGACAGAAATAACAAAAGAAAGACTCCAGAGTGCTGCTGAATGTCATCAGTAGAAACAGCTCATCGTGAAGCCTCAACCAAGTGCAATCAAGGACGAGCTCCGGACTGATACCCAGATGCACCTTCCTCAGAACCTGTACAATTAAGTACAGAAGCGTAGCATGAGTACATAAACAATATGTACCCAATAAGTATCCAATCTAATCTCGAAGAAGTAGTGACGAGAGGTCGACTTGAAACTTACTAGGGCCAAAATAATACGTTTTAAATATAAGGCTAAGCAAGAATGGAAAATTATAAGTATATAGTAAAGGCAGGAACATCAAATCTTCCTACAGATATCTTTGTGTGTCAAATTCCCTACCGTACAGGTTGCTAATTCATTTTCCACGGAAATTAACAGTTAAACCACAGAAATACCAAACAATTAGCAAGTACATAACATGTCGCGAACGTACGACCGATTCAACGTATGAGCATGTGATTTTTACTCGCCGTATCGTCCTATAAAAATCCCCATAAATCAATGGATTTTATGAATGTTTGTTGATTTTTCGGTAATTAATTGTGAATCACTTGCATTGTTTGTATATCCATAATTCATTTTTTCAAAATTATTAAAATTTCGCATTATCAAGGAATTATGAGGTTATTATTAATTAAATAATAGACGAACGACGAGTATCTAACGTAATGTAGTCTTTAATGACTAATTACTATGAAAATTAATCATTTTTATTCGATAAATCATAGATTTAATTAAGAATATATAATTGGTTATTTTATTCTTAATTAATATGTAAATAGATGAAAGATAAGGTTTAAAATTAATTGCTACATTTTTTGGATTAAATTAGAGTTTAATTTAATTAGAATAATTAAGCTAATTAGTTAAGAAAAACAAAATCGGACCTGGTCCAAGAAAGACCCAGGCCCAACCCCTATTTCTATACACTCGGATAGCCCAGCCCAAACCCCTTACACCCGCCTGCCCCAGCTTAACCAAAACGACGTCGTTTTAGGCCAAGACCAATCCCAACCATTGATCTATCTTTGATCCAACAGCTGGGAACTGACCACCCTTTCTATATTTAAGTGTCCAAACCCCACCCCATACCCTCATTTGATCCGAAACCCAACCCCAACCTAAACCCTAGCCGCCCCCATCTCCTTCATCTCTCTCAACCTCTAACCTAAATCCTAGCCGCCCCTGAACCCCACTGCCGTCCGGCCACCAGACCCCCTCCAATCAACCCCAACTTCCCACCAGACGACCACCATCACCCCCTCTATCACCTCCCGTTATCAACTCCCCTAAAAAACTGATAGATTTGCCTAGGTTTTAGATCTAAGAATCTGAAAACCCCCAAAATTTCTCCCCGGCCGATTTGAGGACAAACAATGGTTCAGACCTTCATGGGTCGATTGCTCTTAACTAGAGAAATCGATTCATGAAGGCTTGATTCATTTTTTAAAACCCCACCAGATCCGGTAAGGTCCAGTGACACCCTTCCTCTTTCCCGGCCAAAAAAACCCTTTTTACGGGTATCCCCCTCTTCCCTTTCTAACTGTTTAGGTGTTATTGGCATGAACCTGTCATGATTTAGTTATTCTTATTGAAGATTTGAGTAGATCTGTTGTTTTCTTTCATCACCTTCCCCCACCTGTGTATATTTCTTCCTTGTCGTTTCAATTTTAAGCATATTTTCATGACAGTCATATCTTGACTTTTTGTTCTTGTCAATTAAGTAATTAGGTTCCCCTGTTTAATCCTACTTCCTAATTCAGGTTTCGTCATTGTCTGCATGTATGACCTTTCTGTCTTGATTCACATTACTTTCAATTTCGATTGATGTAGTACTTAATACAGTATGCAATTCCGAACTATTTTTGCAACCATGATTAATCATTTTAGGTTTTCCTGTTAGTCACAATTGATTTACTAAAGGTTCTACTTGTTAGATTTATTTGATTCATGCTTAGTTTTTTTTAGATTGCCTTCAATGTCGCTACTTCCCACCTTCAATTCATTGATTACTCTAATTCATCTTCTGAGTTTAGTGTAATCTGAGGGTTAACCCTCCACCCAGATTAATCGATTAAATAATAATACAATTAGACAATTATACACGAATAATTAAGTATACATTTGAACTAAATAATAGTATAATTGACCTAAGTCCAAGAAGTTTAAAGTAATTGATCAATCTGAAATTAATCAACCCTTGATAAGGCAACAAAGTTTAGCTACTAATTAATTAAATTAGAATAGAGTTACTTATTACCTAATTATTAACCTAACTAATTCTCTTTAATCAAACTAAGATCCTAGAATGATCAAAATAGTTTAAAAGTTCAGTTTCATAGGATTAATCACTCAATTGACTAAAAGTTAATAGATAAGCCTAATTACACCTAATGAAATTATTTAAACCAATTAGTTCAATTAGCTACTGATTTTAATTCAAATGGTAGTCAATTTGAGTTAAATTAATTTGGGAAATAAGAAATTAGTCACACTTAACTAGTAGACCTAATTTTTAAAATCATCTAAACAACATAGTTGATCTAAGTCCTAGATAACTAGTTAAGATCAATTAACTAAGTTTAAGAACAAATGATTCACTCAGTCTCACCCTTAAGTAATTTCAACTTCTAGTAACTAACTTAAATCAATTTCATTAGCACTAGTACTGATTTGAAATATTAAGTTAATCAACCTACTAACTTAACATTATTCCTTGATTACTAAAGAGTAATTCTAGGATGTCCTAAGGGTTAGTATAGGATTTTAATTGAGGAATCTTGGGTGTAACAACCCAAGAACCTTCTAGAATAAGGAAATATCAAGAAATAAGATATTTTAGGGTTAAAATAGTAATTTCAAAAGGGGAATAAGGGCTGGAATGTTCTGAAAATAGGCAGTTGTCCCAAAAGGATAAGAGTGACAGCTGCATTGGTAATATTTCCAGCCTATTGGATAAGGAATATGCTGAGCATATCCTATCCCAAATGCCCCTATATATACACACACGTTTTACCACTAGAGAGGATTTTTTTTTCTGGACTCTTCTTTGAACCTTTTTTAGACTGGAAAATACAACTTCTTTGACTACTAAAAGACTTGAAAAAATAGAAATAAAGAGGGGATTGCAGTAGGAGTGTGAAAACAATGTGAACTTAGGTTGTTTTGTGGCTGTGGTTTTCTTTCCTAAAGGACTTGGTTTTGTTGCTGCCTTTATTCAATCATTTGGTATTCAAAATCATCTTTTCCTGGATTTGTTTACTGTGAGTTTCTTGCTGCTCGTGGGTGTTGTTTGTTGCTGCTGGGTTTCTCTTCTTTTTTGCTGATTTCCATCTGCCTGACCTTTATTTGGTCAGGCTTTCTGTTGTTATCTTACTCTTAAAGGTATGTATAACTGAGTTTTTTTTATGAAATATGAAGACCTGAAATCTGTTGTCTTTCCTCCATGAATTTGTATTTTTATTTGTTTAGACCTATTTCTGTATAAACTTATATGCATGTATATAGAGTAACACATTATGTTTGTTTAGTTTCTAATCTCTGAATTTCACATAAGTCTGTTTCATCTTAAAACTGTCTTTTATGACTGTGCAATCAATGGTTGTGTTGGAAAACAGCATCAAAGGGTAATGAACTTAACCTCCAATGGTTAGTTCATTCTATAAAGAGGCTTAAATACTGGTCTGGTTTAGGTTTTAAATATCTAGATATCGTTATGAAACAGCACTAGGGTAGATGAATTTGACCCTCTATAATGGTCAAATTCACCCCATATTAGGTGCTTAAACAGTAGTTTGTCACCCCTTAAGGGTACAAAAATGGGTAACCAACGGTGGCTTGAGAGTAGGGAATCTGAACCCTTCGAATGGTTAGATTCACCTTCTCTAAAATGCCCAAAGAATCAAAAATCACAGAACAATTATGAGATGAATAGGACCTTTATGGAGTTGAATTTAACCCCTTTCTATGGTTAGATTCAGTCCATAAAAGGCAAGAACCTATTCTGTCAAAAATGATGTAAGAACATCATCAAGGTTGGGTCAAACCCCTTTATGGTATGACTCATCCTGCGAATGCTTAAGAACCTATTGGTATTACTGTCCAAGTAGCAATTTTGGACTTATAGTTAAAATGCTCTTATTTGTGTCCTCTTGGTCATTAAAGGGACTCAGTAAGCAAGTGTCCATGGAGATCTAAACTTAGGTTAATGTGGCATTATGAGATGGAAAGTCTGACCCATTCATGGTCAGATTCACCCAATAATAATGCATAAACAGTTGTAGAGTAATTAGATTATCATTACAAAGGTATTAAGACAGGAATATGAACCCAATAAATGGTCAGAATCATGCCTTAAGAAATGCCTAAGAGTAGTTAAGTCATTGTAAAAATTCAGGCCATAATATGTTGAATGACCTAAAGGGCTGATGGGTTTGAATCCTCGGAGCTGAATCTGACCTCTTTATGGTCAGATTCATTCCAAGAAGAGTACATCAAAGTAGATCAGGTCCTTTAAAATTAACACTATCGCATGATTAGGATTCAATCTGACCAAATAATGGTCATGTTGCCTCATAATATGCCTAAGGAATGGTTTATTAAGTTAGTCGTCCGGTGACTAAGAAAATATCCAGAAGAACATAGATTTCGAAGCCGCTGAAGGCCAACTTGCACATGAGCAATATTGTTCTTTTTCTTCTTTCTTTCTCTTCATTTTTACTATTTTTCATTTTTAGGAAGTTTTATTTCATAGTAAAATGGTATTGTAATAATGTAATCTTTTTCTTTGCATTTTTAGTTGTAAATATGGACTGGATACTGTAAACTATTATTCTAGTTTTTTTTTCTACTTTCCTTACCAAACTCAGAATTGGGCCAGCTTGATGAAACATCCTATTAAGGCTTCAATCAAGTTTAACTCCTTAGGTTGTCAGGCCATGAGGGAGTAAACAGGCCCAAGGATTAGAATTATCTGTCTTAAGAAGTAGCATGGTGAGGGTAAACGCTCAATTAAAAGCATGAATTTACATCCGAATTAGCCTATATGAACCCCCCCTGTAAATATCTGATAGAATTTCAGGAATCATGTTATTCCAGATTCCATAATTCTCAATATGAATAGAAATGGGTGATCCAAAACCTTTATTTATCTCACATTCTGTAAACTTTACCGAAATAAATGTATGAATGTTTGTCTTTTAAAAAATACATATAAATTCCGATTTTTAGATCTGTATTTTAAGCTGTCTAAAACTGTTTGCGCCATGCTATTCTTTCAAGATTGCAAAATTCTCACAAAGAACAATAGATAGTTCTAGCTTACCAATTCAAGGCTGAAGAACAGTAAATAAAGTGTTTGTATGCTTACAAGCGTGTGTATGTATAAATATTTGTTTTTGACTACCATGCTTCTTATTATTCACCATACTAGAAAGTAATGACCTTTAAGGCTTAACTGAATTTCCTAAACTAGTGGCCTTTCTACAAACTAGTCACAATTAGGATTGGCCAAAAGGGTTGAAACAATTTGAGGCTAAAATATGGCCATAGCCCGAAACCTGTTGTCCTTGGACTAATGAATATTGTTTTAGAAGATCTTTTAGGTAGAATGAGACCTTTATCTTGAAACTTGATAAAAGTCAAATATTATACCAAAGTTACCATAACCTACACTCGGGAGTGGCAACTCGTGCCCCCGACCCTATACTCCAAACAATAAATAAAATTGCACATAGCAATCACGGGTGCATTCCATGTAACGTGTTTGCAATGTATCCAAAAACAAACAAGTGTACGCCATCGTGACTTGTTCCAAGATAAGTCCATTAATATCAAAAGTGGTTTGTATACATATCTCATAAGCTAAAATACCACTTTTAGATAAAGATTCCAAAACTTAAGGAATCAAACATCGCCTCAAATAGGCACTATAAAACCGTCACGACCATAGTCTTGACTATGTAATCCACACTCGGGTACGACAATTCATGTCCCTGTCTTCAACTTCAAATTATAATAAAAATCACATGTTGTAATTACGGGTGCATTTCATGTGGCGTAGTTATAATGTGTCCAAAAGACAAACAAGTGCACTTCATCGTGACTTGTTTCAAGATAAATCCATAAATACTAAAAGCGTTTAAAAATTAAACGGCTAAATGCACAATAGGCTAAAATATGTAAATAATCGGATAATTTAGGCCAAATATTAATAGTTAAGCGACCGTGCTAGAACCACGAAACTCGGAAATGCCTAATACCTTCTCCTGGGTTAACAGAATTGCTTACTCGGATTTCTGGTACGCAGACAACTTAAAACAGAGTCTAAATTTACTCGGTTTGGGATTTAAATAAAACGGTGTCCCAAAACATCGTCAAAAATTCGGGTGGCGACTCTGAAAACTAAAATAAATCCCAAATCCGAATAATGTCATTTAAAGTGGAAAAACTCCCTTACTACCCTTTTATTTACGGGGGGTAGTGAAAAAGGAGGTGTGACAGCTCTGGCGACTCTGCTGGGGAACGAACCCAGAATCTCTGGTTCAGGGTTCAAGAATTCGAGCTTAGAATAACTATTGTATTTGGCGTTATTATCTGATTTTACATATTTGAACCTAATGTGCTAAATGCTGCTTTTACCGCTTTGATATTATCTGAACTGTATATAAAATTGTGCCGAAACCCTTCTCTCTCTGAGTCTTCCAAATCATCTGGGAAGTGTGCACTTCGTGTGACTTCTTTTCTGTTAGAGTCATATCCAAATTTTAGAACGAGGTACGGATAAGTTTCAAAGCTGGTGAAGCTTCTGTATTCCCGGTACGCTGCCCCGACCTCGGCTCGAGCCATCCGCTCGGGTAAGCCTGGTCTAGAACAAAATCCCAGGTTTAAACCTAGAATAACAAAACATCATGTCGGATCCCTAGTAGGAACGCTTATTTGCATCATGTGCATTTGACTTAGGGGACTCAACACAGGGGTTGGGTCCGTCTAGGACAGGTGAACCCAAAATAAAAGACCATCCTGATGCATCTTACGTGCTACTTGGCATTTGTTTGTTTCGGCATGCATGTTGACCGGCTTCTAGAATAGGAAAGAAAATCAAAAAAAAAACAAAGAGTTAGAGATATGTATTTGAAATCCTGAAACTTTGTCTAAAAGATAGGAAATAATTGAATATTCTCAAAAGTCATATTCCCCGATTTTGTCAAAACTGGCAGAACTACGCAGGTCTGATTCTCACCGAATGTGAGATACGTAGGCAAACC
>ML392221.1:2388-19947 GCA_005239525.1 Nicotiana knightiana
CCGAGAGAGGATTTGTGTGCTCTACTTCCTCATGACGGGGCAGAGAGTGAATGTGGTCCATCTGATGCGCTATCAAATGGGGTTGGTGCGTTCCAGCAATAGAATTGATCGAATACCATTCCAAAATTTACTGACTCAGTTCCTGCTAAATGAGAATGTAGCGGTTGATCCCAACTTTCACCATACCATTGATCAACTCGCACGAGAGACTGACATCACTGGCTTAAGACTAAAGGAAGAGTCTTCACTGACCACTGCAGAGCGCAATATGCGGGATGATAGATTCATGGCCCATCTTTATGGGATGATGGATTTGCAGTTGCGAATAGGAGGTCGGACATCGTCAGTTGATGAGAGAGATGAGTTGGATCAGAGATACCCGCTTAATGCTCATGCTCAGCAGATGACTGGAGCAAGTAAGGGATATAGGCTCCCAGATGATGAGGATATCAACACACCTGACGATTCTGATGCAGAGCCGATGCGCTCAGATGAGGAAGATGATGAAGAAGATGAGCATGAGGAGGAATGGAGAGCGTCTGATGATGAAGATCAGGGAGTTCTTGTACCTTGCTTCTATTACTTGTTTTGTCTTTATATGATGCACTGAGGACAGTGCATAAATTAAGTGTGGGGTGTTATACATACGTATTGTGGAATTGTTGTACCATATGTGGTTTCGTGTTGTAGTTTTGTATTCATGATAGTAAACAATTTTTCTTTTAAGTTTTGTAGTTGTTTTTTGTTTTATTTATATATAAATATGTGTACTTTTCCCGACGATGGATCTCCTAGACAGTTCTCTTGAGGGAAGTAAGTCTAAAGAAAATACCAAAAAGATTTTTGTTTTAGGTAGTGTAGTAATTCCCCCTTGGTTTTTCTTTGCACCGCGGTTCTTTTCCAAGGGTGTAACTTGAACCGGGTACTTTAAATTATTTTTTGTTTTTATAGTAGTTAGGAAGAAACTGAGTTACTCTGAAATACCCTATGACATGTTTGATGCCGGCATATTAGGTTATGACATAGATGCTGCTTTCCCTTATATTTGGTTTGACATGTGATGCTTGAGAAGAAATAAATAGCCTATTTTGTGATGCCTTAGCTCAGTTGCTTGACTTATATGCTACATAGTGTAATATTGCTTAATTCTCTCAATTTTGTGTGCTTTCTTGACTTGAGAGTTGAATAAAACCGTTGTGATTGAGTCATGTGCAATGTGTGAGTGAGGTTTAGTGATTTTCTATGCTATCCTGTGTAGTCTAGAACTTGCCCCGTGTGTTAATCTAAGCGAAATTGTAGGTTATGCTAGTCTAGGAGATGACGTAGGCATTTTCTTTCTTGATCATGGATGTGCTTGTCACATAAGAATTAAATTTTCCATTGTTAGCCCCTTTGAGCCTTTAGACCTTTTCTTTGGTACCCACATTACAAGCCGTACCCCTATTTTGTTCTTAAATTGAGATTTTTGCACCTTTTCCTCCTAAGGCACTTAGTCGCTAAAAGAAGTAAGGTGAAATATTGGGGATTAACTTTTGAGTGGAGCCATGGAAAGGCCTATTAGTGCACTAAAAATTATATTCAAGAGTCACTAGCCATTGAATCTTCATGTATGGAGTGTATGTAGGAAAGAAAGAAACAAATGATAGTAGAAGTATGTACAAAAAGATACACACCTCCAAATTTTTTTTAATTTGAGCTACTGAAAATATAGAAGTGCTTAATTGAAAAAAGGCTATGTTGAATATGAATTGTGGCAAGAGAATTTGTTTAGAAGAATATGTGTTGATTTGTGAAGGTAGTGTATTAAAGTGCTTAGGAGGGTTAGTCACTATTCCTAAATATGTCCTACCCGTCCCTTAGCTTACATTACACCTTAAAATTCCTAATTGATCCTAGATTTGACTAAATTGAATTAGTGGAGATCTACACTACGGGCAAGCTTATGGTACGACCACGGGATGCATATGAATTCTTTGTGAGAGTGAGTGAATTTTTTCAATTGTGTGATGTCCTTGAATAATGTTCAAAAACATATTTGAATGTGTGGACTAGTTATATTCACTCTTCTGTTGTTGGTGAGGGCACATGATCTCATGAACGATTTATAATGTTGTAACTTTCTTGTTGGGTAGGTGCGTGAATTGAGAGGGCTTAGTAGTTGCAAGTCGACTCTTGAGGTTGGGTGGTTGCAATTAGGTTGATTCGTGTGATTGATTAAATTGTTATACTTGGACATGTTTAAAGAAGGGAAAGAATGTGAAATTTTGTATGTTCATACTTGATTGCCGGTATCGATCATAGTTAAGGGGTAATGTGTGTGATTGAAAAGTAAAATACTCNACTCATAGTTTTAAGCATTATGTACCGTACATTTTATGTGCTTTTGTGATAAAAATACACGTCATATGTGAATAATGGAGTCTATTTCATGTGTAGGTTAATTGGAGATGGAAGTCGAGCTAAATGGGTGCATAAACGTCGAAAATACGCTCAAGAGCCGAAAGGGAGTGACCCGGGCCATAGCCGGGCGTTTTGGCCCTAAAGCCTGGCATGACCAAGCGTTAGTGGGGCGTTAGAGCCCAAACTCTAGGCATGCCCAGGCGTTAGTGGGGCGTTAGAGCCCAAACGCCAGGCCTACCCAAGCTATAGCTAGGCGTTTGGGGCTTAACGCCTGGGGTCCCTGGTCCGATAAATTCCGAGTTTTGAAGGTTTTAAGTGTTTCCCGGTTTGAATAGAAGTCTCCTACACGTTTAGGGTTTATCCCTAACATATAAATAGACCCAAAAACAGAACTTTGGGAGGGGGATGCCATTTTTGGAGAGACGATACACACAAGATCATTGAGGAAGCAAAGGATTATCAATTTCTTCATCTTATTCTAGTATTTTCCATTTATGCAACACTTATGCAATTGTCTTGATTTTAGCATGAGTGACTAAACACCCATTGTTATGGGGTTGTGGTTTAGCCATGAATATTGTTATTCGACATTAACTTAACTTTGATTATAGTTCACTCAATATTTGTTTCTTCAATTCTGCGTTTAATTGCTTAATTGTCTGGCCAGCAGTATGGTTCTATATACTATCTATGTTATGATTGGGAAAGCCGTATATAGATTAGAGAAGCATCGAAGAGAGCGCGATCTTAACCCTTCAGGGGAGAGGATTTGTGTTTAGGATAGGAATATACCTAGTCACCGTGCTTAATTAAACATCGTAATCTTAGTGCGTTCTATTAGATTAATTTCATAGGAATATAGGCGTTAATATGTTCAGAATAGGCGAGTAGTACTTCGGGAGAAGGCTACGAGAGCAATTATCGATTAATTAGCAACCATGAGTGAATTATATAAAAGGGAGAGTTAATTAGAATAAAATACAAGTGATGAATTGATCAAAACCCTGGAAAATTGTCTCTACTGAATACACACAACAATATGCTTGTCACTTGGTAATTAGTTTGTTCATAGAATCGTAGTATAAATTAGTTACATTCCTGGATTTTATTTTGGCTCGATTAAATAACAATTAGAGTGATTCAACAAGTAGTTTATGCAAGTCCCTGTGGGTTCGACATTCGATTTAACATTATATTACTTGCTACGACCACGTATACTTGCGTGTGTGTTTTGGACCAACACCGCCCACAGACAATACAATTAGACAATCTATCAAAACTTCTAAGTTGACTAACAATGAGGCCGAGTATGAGGCCATGATCGCAGGTCTCGAACTGGTTAAAAGCTTGGAAGTAGAGGTCATCGAGGATAAATGTGACTCCCTACTTGTGGTAAACCAAGTCAACAGAACCTTCGAGGTTCGAGAGCATCGAATGCGGAGGTACTCGGATAAAATGCAGGTAACGCTACATCGGTTAAAATAATGGACCCTACAACATGTGCCTCGAGAGTAGAACAGCGAGGCTGACGCCCTCGTAAATTTGGGGTCATCATTCGAAGATGAAAAAATTAGCTTGGGGACTGTCGTATAACTTGTGAAGTCAGTAACCGAAGAAGGCCAAGCCGAAATAAACTCCACAAGATTGGATGAATAAATATATCTAGTATCTAAAAAATGGGAAGCTCCCATCGGAACCTAAGGAATCAAGGACTCTATGAACAAAGGCTGCACAAATTAAGATTGGCTGAAGATGGAAAATTATACAGAAAGATTTTCGATGGACTGTTGGCAATATGTTTGGGTCCGGGAGACACCGACTATGTCTTACGAGAAATTCACGAGGGTACTTGCGGAAACCATTCCGGTGCCGAATCACTGGTTCACAAAGTCATCATAGCGGGATACTACTGGGCCAATATGGAAAAAGATACAAAGGAATTTGTTCGAAAATGCGACAAGTGCCAAAGATATGCACCGATGATCCACCAGCCCGGAGAGCAACTTCATTCAGTCCTATCTCCATGGCCGTTCATGAAATAGGGAATGGATATCGTCGGCCCTCTGCCATCGATCCCAGGTAAAGCTAAATTCATTTTAGTTATGACTGACTATTTCTCTAAGTGGATTGAAGCACATGCTTTCGAGAAAGTTAGCGAAAACAAAGTTATAGACTTCATCTGGTATCACATCATATGTCGATTCGGGATACCTGCCGAAATCGTATGCGAAAATGGAAAACAATTCATCGGCAGCAAAATAACAAAGTTTCTCAAAGATCAAAATAAAAAGGATCTTGTCGACGCCGTATCATCCTAGTGGGAATGGACATGCCGAATCAACAAACAAGACCATCATTCAGAATCTAAAGAAAAGATTGAACGACGCTAAAGAAAAATCAAGAGAAATTTTTCCCGAAGTCCTTTGGGCGTATCGAACAATGTCGGAATCCAGTACGGGGGCAACACCGTTCTCCTTAGTCTATGGCACCGAAGCTCTGATCCCGGTCGAGGTCGGGGAACCTAGCACCCGGTTTTGATACACAATGGAAGAATAAAATCACGAGGCTATGAATACAAGTCTCTAATTACTAGATGAAAAATGGGAAGCCGCCCTCGTGCCAATGGCCGCACAAAAGCAGCGCATCGAAAGGTACTACAACCGAAGAGCCAATCTTTTCCACTTTAGAATCGGGGACTTAGTTATGAGAAAAGTTACCCTCAATACTCGATTTTATAGGCCAAGGCCACCCCACTCGGGGACTGACACTTCGAACAAGTTCGAAGTATAATTGGGAAAATAAGCCCAAGAGGCAGATCCCAAGGCTACAGCCAAAATAACGCGGTTCGGAGACATCCGAATTCCACTATAAAAATAGGCCTTCGAATACTTTTATAAACCTGTTAAAAAGGCTACCCTCGGCAAAATAACCAAAGGGTTTCGTCAACGTCAGTCCTCGAAAAACCTTAAGGTGTATCGAACTGTTCGAACCTTCGAACAATTTAGTGCTGAACAAAATTGTGCTAATGCACAAAAAAGCAATGGGTTTCGATAACATTAAACCCCAAAAAAATCGAACGGGTATAGACTTACTTCGTGCTAAGGCATAATTGTTTATATGATTAAACGTTTTAAGCCGAAAAGGGAAAAAATCTACTCTTTTGAGGCCATACCGGCCCAATTCAAAGAGCCTAAGGGCCGTTATATTTTTTGAGTATGAGAATTCACCCTCACTCAACTAAAGCCTAAGGGTTTTGTTACTTCGAGCTCGAGCAAGTACTCACTCAACTACAAAGACTATATTAGTCTGACTTCGGTCAAGTTTCCTAAGTTTAGAATTCACAAACAAAATTTTCACAAGGCATAATGAGTCGAAATTAACACAGGGCATGAAGTGTATCAAAGTTTTCATAAAGGCATAAATCAAATCACAAGTAAAAAGTCAAAGATTGAAAAGGAAATATTTAATACATGTGAAGGTATTTATAAAGGACCAGTCGGGGTCCAACACAAAAGAAAAAACAAAAAATAAAAGATGCAAAAAATCCTAACTATTCTTGGGGGAAGCTTCTTCCTCGGGCTCCTCACCATTTTCGGACCCACTCTTACTGCTATCATCATCATCGTCGTCTTCGTCATCAGAAGTGGCCAACGTTCTTGTAACGACCCGGCTGGTCGTTCCGTGAGATTAGCCCCGTTTCTCCCATTTTTACTTTATCGTATGTTGTTTAGCCTATTTATGTTGGGTTGGATCGGTTGGTTCGGGTTCGGTGTGGTCGTGGTGAGAATAGAGACACTTAGTCTCTTAAATTAGCTTAATAGTTGAAAAAGTCAACTGGGAGTTGACATATTGATAAACGACCTCGGAATGTGGATTTTATGGCTCGGATCGCTTCGTTAGGTGATTTGGGACTTAGGAGTGTGTTCGGAATGAAGTTTTGATGTCCGGTGTAGAATTAGGCTTGAATGGGCGAAAGTTAGTTTTTGGCGATCTTCGGTCGGCGGGGGAAATTAGGCTATCGGGGTTGGAATGGAATTCTGGAAGTTGGAGAAGGTTCGTAATGTCATTTTGGATATGTGTGCAAATTTTCAGGTCATTCGGACGTGTTTTGGTTGGTTTCGGCGTCATTGGCGGAATTTAGAATTTTCAAAGTTCATAGGCTTGAATTTGATGTGATTTTGGTGTTTTTGCATTGTTATTGGTGTTTCGAAGGCTCGACTAAGTTTGAATGAGGTTATGGGATGTGTTGGTATGTTTGTTTGAGGTCCCAAGGGCCTCGGGTGAGTTTCGGGTGGTTATCAGAGTGTGTTTGGCCTTGAGGGGCTGCTGTAGCTGCTGTAATTTTTGCCCACTGGTTTCCTTATATGCGATCACAATAGTGGGCATGCGATCGCATAGGTTTGTTCTGAGGCAGTGTAATTTTTCTTCTATGCGATCGCCTGTGTGGGGCCGCAATCGCGTACGTGAGGGAGGGGAAGCAATGCGACCGCGTTTGGTCTTGTGCGATCGCGTAGGGTAATTTTATGGGGCAGCAGATTTGTTCTTTGCGATCGCGTGGGAACTCCTGCGATCGCAGTGAAGAAAGAGACCTGGGCAGACAGTTTTAAGTTCTAATTTCGGGGGTTTTTGGCCATAACTCAATTTTCCATTACAGAGCTCGGGGGAAGGAGAATTTGGATGAGATTTTCAGTGGGATTCTTGTGGTAAGTGTTTTTCAATCACTTTTGGTTTAATTTCATGAATTAGTCTTGATTTTCCCCATGCAATTTGAGGAATTAAAGTAGGAAATTGGCAAATATGGGAGGGAGAATTGAAAATTTCTTTTTATGATTTGAGTGGGCAATTTAGGTCAAATTTTGGTAAATTTGGTATGGGTAGACTCGTGAGGGAATGAGGATTCTAGTTTTGTGATTTTTTATCGAATTCCGAGATGTGGGCCTGGGGCTCGGGTTTGGCCAATTTCGGGAATTGTGCCTAATTTTGATAGTTTTCGATTGGGGTTCATCTCCCTAGCATATTTTGATGTTATTGATCTAATTTGTGATAGACTCAGAGCATTTGGGAGCCAATTCGAGGGGCAAGAGCATCACGGAGTAGCTTTTTTGGGCTGTTTTGAGGTAAGTAACGATTGTAACTCTAAAACTGAGGGTATGAAACCCCGGTGTTTTATATTGTTTTAGTAAATTAGGTGACACACATGCTAGGTGACGAGCATGTGAGCGTGCACTGATAGGGATTTGTGACTTGGTCCGTTCCGCAGCGACTATTAAGCCGCGTATTCGATTTGAAACCTTACGACATCATGTATTTTGAAATTTATACTTGTTATGGGCTGTGAGCCATGTTTGGGGCCTTGTGCCGACCTGTTTAGACCCTCAGAGGTACTTTTACACTATTCTCACACTATCCTGATAGAGCAATTGTGAACTCAGTCATGTTTTGTACTTGTTGTTATTTTCACTGTTACCACACTGTTTTGAAAGTCTGAGAGGTATTTTGGGCTGAGTCCCGTGAGTTAAGATGAATTGCCCGAGTGGTTTGTGAGGATGACTGAGTGAGGCCGAGAGCCGAGTATATGAGGATAGTTATGGATCGGGTTGCACGACACAACAATATATGTTATGTATGGATCGGGCTGCACGGTGCAACAATATACATATTGGATCGGGTTGCACGCCGCAATAGATATAGCGCTTGGGCTGTAGGAGCCGCTCCAGAGTCTGTACACCCCCAGTGGGCGCAGTCGACTATTATATGGATCGGGATGCACACCGCAGCGTATGTTATATGGATCGGGTTGCACGCCGCAACAGTATATATATATATATATCTCTCTGTGTGTGTGTGTGTATTGGATCGAGCTGCCCACCGCAGTAGTTGTGTGTATTCATGGTACTTGTTGAGTACGGGCGTTTAGTGTGAGCATGAGATGCTGATAGTGGAGTCACGAGTGACTGAGAGGCTTGACCGAGAGGCTTTATTTGTGAGTGATATTATGCCCGATGGGCTTATATTTTATGAAACTACTATTTTCACTCTTCTTTACACTGAGCCTCTGATGATAATGTTGGAAAAATGTTTTTATACGAGATTTTAAATGGAAACTAGAGTCTTATGAAATATTCGGAATGTTTCCTGACTTGATGTATTTATTTCCACTGTTACTTATTATATGGATTTATCATGATTTATAAATGCTCGTCACTACACTCAAGTTTTTAGTTACTTTGATTACTTACTGAGTTTGCATACTCACGTTACTCCCTGCACCTCTATGTGCAGATCCAGGTACCAGACCATCTCACTAGTGGATTTTCAGACGTGCTTGGAGTTTGTTCGAGGATCGAGGTAGCTGCTCAGCGTCCCCAGCTCACATCCTTTCCTTTCCGCAGTTCATAGTTTTATCTTTCATACTTCAGACTCTTGTAGTAGCAAAGTGACTCTATTGTACATTGTATTTATCGTCCTAGGTGCTCATGACAGTTGGCTCCAGGTTTTGGGGTAGTGTATAAATTGTTTATCTCATTTTGCTGTTTTAATCTGCTAGTTTTGGTAATTATGATAGTATGTAATGGTTGGATAGCCTAGTTCCATGATAGGCGCCATCACGGTCGGCTTAGGATTTGGGGTCGTGACAAGTTGGTATCAGAGCCTAGGTTACATCGGACTCTACGGTCATGAGCAGGTTTAGTAGAGTCTTGCAGATCGGTACAGAGACGTCTGCACTTATCTTTGAGAGGCTGCACAACCCTTAGGAACAATCTTATTTTTCTTGAATTCTGTCGTTCCATTTTGTTGATTCTCGAAATCTAAACTTCTGTTGTTTCATTCTCTCACAGATGGTGAGGACTCGCGCTACCGATCAGCCACCAACTAGACCAACGAGAGGTTGAGGCCGCGGTCGAAACTGTGGTAGAGGTAGGGGGACAGCCCGTGTAGCAGGTAGGGCAGTACTAGTTGATCCCCCTACTATTCAGGATCAGGTTCCCGTCGCAGATGCTTCAGCGGGACAGGCTTAGTCACCGACAGTGCCTATTGTTATTCCGGGTCTTCAGGAGACCTTGGCTCAGATCTTGACGGTATGTACCACCCTTGCTCAAGCAGTTGCCGCTACTTCTCAGGCCAGGGGAGGCAGTCGGACTCCAGTTGCCCGGACACCTGAGCAGGTTACTCTGGGCCATCAAACACCGGGGACGGTTCCAGCCCAGCCGGTTGCTACAGTTCAGGACTTTGTGGTTCCAGCTATGCCAGATGATGAGCAGCGTAGGCTGGAGAGGTTTAGTTGACTTCAGCCTCCGACATTCAGTGGTGCTGAGGGCGAGGATACCCAGGGTTTTCTGGATAAGTGTCAGAGGATGCTGCGTACTCCTGGGATTCTGGAGACCAGTGGGGTCTCGTTTGCTACTTTTCAATTTTCTGGTGCTGCTTTCACTTGGTGGGAGTCTTTTGAGAGGCGTAGGCCCATTGGTTCAGCACCCCTCACTTGGCAGCAGTTCTCCACTATCTTCTTGGAGAAGTATGTACCCCAGTATCACAGGGAGGAGCAGCGTAAGCATTTTGAGCAGCTCCATCAGAGGGAGCTATCAGTGACGCAGTATGAGATGCGTTTTTCAAAGTTGGATCGTCATGCCACCGAGTTGGTCCCTACTGATAGGGAGAGGATTAGGAGGTTCGTGGATGGCCTCATTTATCATCTCTTCATTTTCATGACTCGGGAGAGAGTATCAGGTGCTACCTTCGAGCAGGTTGTTGATATTGCTCGAGATATTAAGTCGGTTCACCGCCAGGATCGGAAAGAGAAGGAGGCCAAAAGGCCTCGTGGATCGGGTGGTTCTAGTGGTGCTCCTTCCAGGGGGCAGTTTCAGCATGGTAGAGGCCGTTCATTCAGGCCTCCTCAGTCAGTTAGCCCAACCTATAGTGGTGCATCTTCGGGCATGTTCCCCTCAGTTCCCAGCTAGGCCGTTCTTCATTCGGTACCCTTCCAGCCCAGACCACAGCTCGAGCACCATCAGTCCAGGGTTCCTCTATACATGGTTCTTCTAGTGGCCATTCTGGTGATATGGGTTCCTTTCAGTCCCCGTCTCCAGCTCCAGGGAGTTGTTATGAGTGTGGGGAGTTCGGGCATATGAGGAGGCAGTGTCCTCATCTTCTTGGAGGTCCATCTTAACTGAGGAGCCAGCCTTCGACTTTAGCTCCAGTTACTTCGCCACCCACCCAGGCAGCCAGGGGTGGTAGTCAGTCAGCTAGAGGCCGCCCTAGAGGGGGAGGTCGAGCAGGTGGAGGTTAGGCCCGTATGTATGTGTTTCCAGCCAGCCAGATGCTATGGCGTTCGATGCAGTGATCACAAGTATTGTCTCAGTCTGTCACCGAGATGCTTTGGCTTTAATTGACCCTGGTTCTACATATTCTTATGTCTCATCATATTTTTCCCATTTCCTGGATATGCCCCGTGAGTCCTTAGTTATGTCTGTTCATGTGTTGACTCTGGTGGGCGATACTATTGTTGTGGACCGTGTGTATCGGTCGTGTGTGGTATCTATTGGGGGTCTGGAGACCCGAGTGGACCTACTGTTACTCAGCATGGTCGATTTTGATGTGATATTGGGCATGGATTGGTTATCTCCGTGTCATGCTGTTCTTGATTGTCACGCTAAGACCGTGACCTTAGCTATGCCAGGACGTCCGAGGGTTGAGTGTAGAGGTTCTTCTGAGTATGTGCCTAGCAGGATGATTTCCTACCCGAAGGCCCAGCGCATGGTTGAGAAGGGGTGTTTATCATATCTGGCTTTTGTGAGGGATGTCAATGGTGAGACTCCCGCTATTGATTCAGTTCCAGTGGTCCGTGACTTTTCAGACATGTTTCCTGCAGACCTTCCAGGCATGCCACCTGACAGGGACATTGATTTTGTTATTGACCTAGTGCCAGGCACTCAACCTATTTCTATTCCACCTTATCGTATGGAACCAACGGAGCTGAAGGAATTAAAGGAGAAACTTCAGGAACTCCTAGATAAGGGGTTCATTCGGCCTAGTGTGTCACCTTGGGGTGCACCGATGTTGTTTGTGAAGAAGAAGGATGGTTCTATGCGCATGTGTATTGATTATCGACAGCTAAATCGGGTTACGGTGAAAAACCGGTATCCCTGCCTCGTATAGATGACTTGTTTGATCAGTTGCAGGGTGCCAAGGTATTTTCCAAGATTGACTTGCGTTCCGACTATCATCAGTTGAAGATTCGGGGGCTAGACATCCCGAAAACTGCTTTCAGGACTAGATATGGTCATTATGAGTTTCTGGTTATGTCATTCGGGCTGACCAATGCCCCAACAACCTTTATGCACTTGATGCACAGTGTATTCTGGCCTTATCTGGATTCTTTCATCATCATGTTTATTGACGTTATCTTGGTGTATTCCCAATCTCGGGAGGATCATGAGCAGCATTTGAGAGTTGTGCTTCAGACTTTGAGGGAGAACAGATTGTATGCAAAATTTTCAAAGTGTGAGTTCTGGCTTGATTCAGTAGCGTTCTTGGGGCACGTGGTGTCCAGTGAGGTATTCAGGTTGATCCGAAGAAGATAGAGGCGGTGCAGAGCTGGCCTAGATCGTCATCAGCTACCGAGATTTGCAGTTTCCTTGGTTTGGTAGGGTAGTATCGCTGTTTCGTAGAGGGATTTTCATCTATTGCAGCACCTATGACAAGACTGACCCAGAAAGGTGCTCAGTTCAGGTGGACTGAGGAGTGTGAGGAGAGCTTTCAAAAGCTCAAGTCAGCTTTGACTACAGCTCCGGTGTTGGTTTTGCCTATGGGTTCAGGTTCCTATATAGTTTACTGTGATGTCTCGAGAGTTGGCCTTGGAGCGGTTTTGATGTAGGACGGTAGGGTGATTTCCTACGCGTCGAGACAGTTGAAGGTGCATGAGAAGAATTATCGAGTGCACGATCTTGAGCTAGCAGCTATTGTCCACGCCTTGAAGATTTGGCGTCTTTATTTGTATGGAGTGCATTGTGAGATTTTCACTGATCACCGTAGTTTGCAGCATCTGCTTAAGCAGAAGGATCAGAATTTGCGTCAGAGGAGATGGTTGGAGCTTCTCAAGGATTATGACCTCACCATTCTATATCATCCGGGGAAGGCCAATGTAGTGGCCGATGCCCTGAGTCGCAAAGCAGAGGGTTTGGGGAGTCTAGACCAGTAACAGAGCGACCATTAGCACTTGATGTTCAGACTTTAGCAGGTCAGTTGGTGAGATTGGATCTATCAGAGCCCCCGCAGGTATTGGCTTGTGTAGCCTCCAGGTCTTCTCTTTATGATTAGATTAGAGCATGCCAGTATGATGATCCAAACTTGCTTGTTCTTCAGGACAGGGTCCGTCATGGTGATGCCAGGGATGTGGTTATTGGTGATGATGGGGTCATGAGGATGCAGGACCGGATTTGTGTGCCTAATGTGGATGGACTTCGAGACTTGATTCTAGTTGAGGCCCATAGTTTGTGGTATTCCATCCATCTGGGTGCCGCGAAGATGTACCAGGATCTAAGACAACATTATTGGTGGAGGCGGATGAAGAGGGATATTGTTGAGTTCGTGGCTCGGTGTATCAATTGTCAGCAGGTCAAGTAGGAGCACCAGAGGCTGGGTGGATTGCTTCAGAGATTGGATATTCCGGAGTGGAAGTGGGAGCGGATCACCATGGACTTCGTAGTTGGGATTCCACGGACTTCGAGGAGGTTTGATGCTATATGGGTTATTGTGGATCGGCTGACCAAGTCCGTGCACTTCATTCCTGTTGGTACTACTTATTCTTCGGAGCGGTTAGCTGAGATTTATATCAGGGAGATTGTCCGATTGCATGGGGTTTCAGTTTCTATCATTTCTGACAGAGGTACTCAGTTCACATCTCAGTTTTGGAGGGCCGTGCAGAGGGAGTTAGGTACTCAGGTTGAGTTGAGCACAACATTTCATCCTCAGACCGACGGGTAGTCGGAGCGTACTATTCAGATTTTAGAGGATATGTTGTGTGCATGTGTCATTGATTTTGGGGGTTCATGGGACCAGTTTATGCCACTCGCGGAGTTTGCATATAATAATAGTTATCAGTCGAGTATCCAGATGGCTCTGTATGAGGCTTTATATGGGAAGAGGTGCAGATCTCCGGTTGGTTGGTTTGAGCCGGGAGAGGCTAGGCTATTGGGCACAAACCTGGTTTAGGATGCGTTGTGTAAGGTGAGGCTGATTCAGGAGCGGCTTCGCACTGTGCAGTCTAGGCAGAAGAGTTATGCGGACCGGAAGGTCCTAGATGTGTCTTTCATGGTTGGAGAGAAGGTGCTACTGAAGGTGTAACCCATGAAGGGTGTTATGAGGTTCGGGAAGAGGGGAAAGCTGAGTCCCTGGTTCATTGGGCCATTTGAGGTGCTTCAGAGGATTGGGGAGGTGGCTTATAGACTTGCCCTGCCTCCCAGATTACCGAGTATTCATCCGGTGTTCCATGTTTCGATGCTTCGGAAGTATGTGGGTGATCATGTTTTGGACTTCAGCACGGAGTTGTCACACCTCCTTTTTCCGACACAGGGTTGGATATGGGAGTTTTTTCCAATTTAAGTGACATTATGCGGATTTGGGATTTATTTATTAGTTTCAGAGTCGCCACCCGGATTTTTACGATGTTCCGGGACACCATTTATTTATTGAAATCCCAAACCGAGGAAATTTTGACTCTGTTTTAAAATGTCTGCGACCAGAAATCCGAGTAAGGAATTCTGTTAACCCGGGAGAAGGTGTTAGGCACTCCCGAATTCCGTGGTTCTAGCACGGTTGCTTAAACTATTATTATTTGGCCTAAATTGTCTGATTATTTACATTTTTTTTTGCCTATTGTGCTTTTAGCCTTTTTTCACTTTTTAGCCGCTTTTAGTATTTATGGACTTATTTTGAAAACAAGTCACGATGGTGTACACTTGTCATTTTTAGCCACATTATAATTACGCCACATGAAATGCACCCGTAATTACAACATGTGATTTTTATTATAATTTTGAAGTTGAAGACGGGGACATGAGTTGTCACTCCCGAGTGTTGGTTAGGTAGCTTTGGTATAATATTTGATTTTTATCAAAATTTCGAACTAAAGGTATTCATTCTACCTAGAAGATCTCCTAAAACAATATTCATTGCTCTAAGAGAACATCTTATGGGCTATGGCCTCATCTAGCCCCATTTTATCACATTAGGCCATCCTAAGTCAATTCTCCTTGTAATAGGATTACTAGTTCTGAAAAGAATGTGTTTTTTAGACATTGATGACAAATATGGGAATCAGAACGTCTCTCGTTCGTTCAGTTATATACACTTATGAAATTCAGATATCTACATAGGTTACTGGTTAATTCTGATACGAATGGGCAAGATGAAATCACTCTACTTCTTCCAGAATTTTATGATTTCTAACAAAGATCATACCACAGGCGGTTTTATTAATTTTGAAACAGTAATTCTTACCAATTCTAAACAACCTAATCTCACGTATCTAAAGGATTTAAAGTTCACACATATGTATACATTGATTTTTTGCAAATTTATGAGATACAGGATAAACTGAAGATAATCTACTGATTCTATTCATGTTGAAACTCTACTGAATTTGAAATAACCATTTTTTCCAAAAAAAAAAAATCCAAAACGGGATGTTTATACAGATTTTACATACGTTCTTTTGTCTAATATCATGGCAGAACAGACAAAAATGTAAACTCGAAATTTCAGGAACATGAATAAAACAGAAATTAAGCGTACAGTCCAGTCTTAAATTATATTACAATGAAAGCTAAAGAAATACAGGGGGGGTATAACTTGACTGCCGCTATACATTTTCCAGAATGAAAGAAACTAAAAATAAGATTCTAACTAATTTGCTGACTCGAAACTCCCTTGAGGCCTTACGTTCGAGCCTTCTCTTTGTAATCTGTAGAACACCCCAATATAATTTAGGTGTTGTGCAACTACCAAAACCAAACTGACCATGAAGAGGTCAGTTTTAATCCTGATATTGCGTGTGTTTAAACCATACTATCTGGCAGAATTATTTATGCGCTTTCTCAGTGAATATGATCATAAAAGGATCAACTCAACTCCGGAATGTCATTTTTATACTTTGGACCTTCAGTCCATATTAATTCCTTGACTTGGTTATGTAGGCATTTTAAGAGGATAAATCTGATCATAATAAAGGATTCAGATTCTTTCCTCTAAGGAGCCTTTGATTATCCACTTTATATCCGTAAAGGGTAATTTTCAGCACCCCAGGCTACTGTTTAGGCACTACCTAGGGGTGAATTTGACTATTAAAGAGTCAAATCCATCTACCCAAGTGCTAAACTAACATAATTCTAAACTCTATAGGAAACTTTGCTTATCTAGGCACTTCTAGAGGATAAATCTGACCATCCAAGAGTTCAGATTCTCACCCTAATGGCCTTCTCAACTACATACTTCAGCCAACTTACTAACATTTGTGCACTTATCATGGGGTGATTTTGATTATCAACAAATCAAATTCATCTACCCTAGTGCTGATGCTAACATAATTCCAAACTATACAAGGACTTTGATAATTTAGGCATTTTTAGAGAATGAATCTGGACGTTTAAAGAGTCCAGATTCCTTATTCCAAAGCCCTTTTTGATCACCTATTTTATACCCTTAAGAGGGTGACTTTCAGCAACTAAACTATTGTTTAAGCACCTGAAATGGGGTGAATTTGTTCATTATAGAGGGTCAAATTCATCTACCCTAGTGCTGTTTCATAACAGTATCTAGATATCTAACACCTGGAATAAACCAGTATTTCAGCATCTTTTGTAGGATGAACTTAACAATGAGAGGTTAAGTTCATTAGCCTTTGATGCTATTTTACAATATAAACATTGATTGCACATACATACAACAGGCAGTTTTAAGATGAAGCAAACTTATGTAAAATTCAAAGATTAGAATCTAAACAAACATAATGTCTTACTCCATATATATGCACATAAGTTTATACAGAAATAAGTCTAAGCAAATAAAAATGCAGATTCATGGGGGAAAGACAACAGATTTCAGATCTTCAGATTTCATATATAAAGGGAAACTCAGTTTTACATACCTTTAAGAGTAGGATAACAACAGAAAGTCCTGACCAAATAAAGGTCAGGCAGATAGAAATCAGCAAAAAAAAGAAGAGAAACCCAACAACAATAAACAGCAAACCCAAAGAAGACCAAACAGTCCAGCAAGAATACACCCAGAAATCTTGGGTATGAATGTTTGAAAGAAAATTTCCAGGAAAAACAGTCCAGCAAGAATACCAAGATGATTGGACCAAGGCAGAAAACAAAAACCAAATCCTTTTAGGCAAGAAAACCACAGCTATAAGCCAACTTAAGTTCAGATTGTTCCCCTCCTACTGCAAATCCCTTTTGTTTCTGTGTTTTTTTTTAAGTCTTTTAGTTAGTCAAAATTTGTATTTTTCAGTCCAAAAAGTTCCAAAGAAGGGTCTGAAAAATCCTCCCTCTAGTGGTAAAGAGTGTGTGTATATATAGGGATAGTTGGGATGGGATATGCTCCGCATATTCCCTATCCTAAATGAGCTGAAAAGGGTACAGGTACAGCTGTCAACCCTATCCTTTTGGGACAGCTGTACCTTCCAGAACATTCCAGCCCTTGAAATTACCCTTCTATCCCTAAGTATCTGATTTCCTAATATTTATCTAATCTAGAAGGTTCTTTTGGGTGACAACTAATTGTTCTTAACTAAGGTTGAGTCAATTGAATGAAGATTAGTTGATTAAATGCCTAGAGTTGGCTTTCATACTACTTATCTATATTTAAGTTATTTAATCATCAGTTTAATTAAACTCAATGGAGGTTAGTCAACTAAATTCTCTTAGGTTAAATGAATCTGTTTTAGTCCATTAACCTCAAACTAATTTTCTTAAACAGATTTTATTTTCAGTTAAATACTTAAGAAGCTACCTGAATTAATTTTCTAGATTGAAGAAGTTAGAATTATTTAACTGTGAGTCTAAGTGAAACAATTATTTCTAAATTCAGTTAATCGATCTTAAACTAATTATCTAGGACTCAGCTCAACTAGAATATTAAGTCTACTAGTTGAGTGTG
>ML392223.1:0-72019 GCA_005239525.1 Nicotiana knightiana
AGGATTATATTTGCAACGCCCGTTTAGTCTTCTACAAGACATAGTTGAGCGTGATCAGTGGCGACTCTCAAAAACACAAACTCTTTTCCCAAAAGGAAAGAGTTTTCCCAACCGAATGTCATAAACTCGATCTCCGCGAGGAAAGAGGGGGCGCGACAGTAGGCTTCAGGATGTTTTGAACTTGTAAAATCTGGTGTCATAGTTGTGCTGGTGTGCCCGCACCTACGAGCCTTGAGCCGCAGGTGCGACTAATCCTGGGCTCCCCTACGTCCGCAGGTGCGGACCCTTCTGCGCAGGTGCACGACCGTAGAAGGGGTAATGCAACCGCAAGTGCGGCCTCAGCTGCCCAGCTCTTTTTCACAGAAGCGGAAGCTCTCCCGCACGTGCGCAATCGCAGGTGCGACCCAAGCACCGCAGGTGCGAGGGTCGGACAATGAGTTCCCCTTAATTAGAACTCCAGCCTTTTGCTTCTTATTTTTCACAAGGGTAGAAGGCCTAGGGAGATTTTCTCAAGGCTTTTTCTTCCAAAATCATAGGTAAGTGTTCATTAACTATTTTATTTCAATTAACCAATGTTTTTCATCACTTTTCAATCCAAACAAGAATTTTCATGGTAAAAAATTGAAGTTTTGGGTAGAATTAGGGAATTTTGTAAAAATCAAATTTTGACTTCGAATTGGGGTCGGATTTAGAAACTAATTGCATATTCGGGCTTGAGGGTTAACGGGTAAACATAATTTGGTCCGAACCCCGATTTTGGACCAAGTGGGTCCGGGATCGGGTTTTTAACTTTTTTTGAGAATACTTAGGAAAATAATAATTTTTCAGTAAAGTTAGTTCCTTTAGCATAAATTAATGATATTAAACTAATTATGATTATATTCAAGTGTGTTGGAGGTGAATTCGAAAGGAAAAGTGGTAATTGAGCAGTGAGTGGCCTGGGAATTTGAGGTAAGTGCTTGGTTTAACCTTTGACTTGAGGGAATAAGAATCCCCAACTTAATTGCTATGTGAAATTAAATGTCTGTGGTATATATGCGAGGTGAAGAGTATCTATGCACCCCAAATTATATGCTTAACATGATCCCTTTCCCCGTTTTCAAGTATTTGCTTTCGGACTTAATTGTTTCATGATCATTGATATTTATATGTCGATTTGGATTCGTTAACTTATTGTTAAGTATTGCTTCAAGTATTTTGGAAGTGTTGGATGTTCTCTGGACTTTGTTATTACATAAGGATTGAGCTGGATGTCAGTGTACGATATGTATATAAAATTCTCGGTTGGTTTCGTTGTGAAATGATAATTGATGAAGTTTATGAATTTTACAGCTTCTGTTTACAGTTGTTGATTACAAAAATATTGTGAAAGGCTTGGCCTGAATTGTGAAAGTTTTCGTAAATAAACTGATATGATATGTCTGGTGGGAGCGGGTTGCACGCCACAACAAGGAGTGATAAGCGTGGACAAGTGAGATCGGGTTGCACGCCGCAATAGGAGAAATAAGGGTGATATATATATAGGGAAGATCAATAAGGGTGGACAGGTGGGAGCGGGTTGCGTGCCATAACAAGGAGTGATAAGGGAGAATACTTATGTTTTACCGATTTTTAAAAATAAGGATTTGAAAAACTCCAGTTTATTAAAAAGTTTTTCATACTCTGATTTTTATTGGGTTTAAATCAAAACTTGGAAAATTTGAGGAGCTGATTATAGCTGATATCTGAAAAGAATTATCCGAGCTGTTCTTATTTACTGTTGCAAGTTACTGGTTATTTAGTTTTTTATTATTATTATTATTATTATTATTATTATTATTATTATTATTATTATTATTTTCTTCTTGCTTTATTATATATTGTTCACAGGTTATATTGTTAATGCCCTGCCGTAGCCTCGTCACTACTTCGTCGAGGTTAGGCTCGGCACTTACTCAGTACATGGGGTCGGTTGTACTGATACTACACTCTGCACTCTTTTGTGCAGATCCAAGTACCAGCCAGAGTTAGGAGATCTTAGTAGCAAACACCATTATTCAGAGACACGTGGTAGATCTACTGGCGTCCGCAGATTTCTGGAGTCTTCTCTTAATTTTATAGACAATTTTTTATTTCATTCAAAACAGATATATAATTCTTTCAGCAATTATTTGTAGTATTCTTAGTGGTTCATGAATTGTGACACTAGACACTGGGGTAGTCTTATAGTTATATATTTAGTTAATGGTTCGGCTTAAGTATTGATTTTTATTATTATTCTTGATTACATTGTAGGAAATTATTAGATTTAATTTATTTTAAATTGTCTCTTTGTGTTTAGATAAATATTCAAAGTAAATGGCTTATCAAGTTCTAACATTGGCTTTCCTAGCAAGTGTGGTGTTAGGCGCCATCACGATCCCGTGGGTTGAGAATTTGGGTCGTGACAATGGATAACCTATTTTTGCTAAGAGGAACCCCTATATATCTTATAGGAAGTTCACCTTTTATGAATCCTAGATGGTCAAGAATTTCAAGCTGTAGAGTCTGGTTGACTCCACCAAAATACACACTTACCCTTGAGAACATCTTGAAGCATGCATACAAAGCTTTGAATGAAGCCATATCACCTCTGCAGAACAGTAGAAGATCATATGCAAACCTAAGTTGTACTATGTTCAACTTTTCACATTTTGGATGGTATCTGAAATCCTTGTTATCCTTCAGCCCTTTAAGCACTCTTGTAAATTATTCCATGGCAAGAACAAATAAAAAGGGAGACATAAGGTCTCCCTGTCTGAGCTCTTTTTTTTTGCTGGGAATGGCTTTTTAGGATCACCATTAATGAGTATAGAATAGGATACTGTTGTCACATACTTCATGACCCATTAAATGAATATCTTAGAGAAATTTAGCTGCATTAGTATCTGTTATAGAAAGAACCAATCTAAAGAGTCATATGCATCATCTTGGTGAGATAGACTACTTGTTATACCGTTCATGACTTAGTATGATATTATCTGATATCACCCTACCAGGTACAAAAGCTGACTAACATTCATCCATCAAGTAATCCATTACCTCTTGTAGTCTGCTAGTGATAATTTTAGATATAACCTTGTTGATGGTGGTGCAACAAGATATTGGTCTGAACTCAGATACTTTTTAAGTGGTTTGAACCTTTGGGATCAAAGTCATTACAGTACAATTAATAGGCTTATATAGATCAATAATTTTGAAGAACTCTTGAACATCCTCTACTAGCTCCTCCCCTATATTATCTCATGCCTTCTTAAAGAACAATGCATTATAACCATCACACCCTGGGGATTTAGAGTCATCTATACTTTTCAAAGCCTGGAAGACTTGTTCTTTTGAAACATGTGCTATTAGCTTCAACTGTTGGCCTCTTGTCAGCACATTTCCCTCTTCAATAAATCAGGTTCTATAGCTGGTATTCAATCTGCTGATGATCCCAGAAGTTGATTTGCAGTTGAGTTATATCCTGTTGCACCTCCTCCTGAGTTTGAGCATATATTCCTGTCTGAGAGCATCCCAGTGATCTTCTTTTGAGAATTCCTATTCTTGATGCTTGCATGGAAGAAAGCTGAGTTAGAATCACCTAGCTTTAACCACTGAACTCTTGACTTTTTCTTGAGGATACTTTCCTCCACCATCACTCATTTCTCTAGATTAGCTTTCAATTCTTTTTTCAGAGTTCTTTAATTCCTCTGAGTGATATGGTGTTCTCATTTCCATTTGTATTGGCTGTAGTTTCAATTTAGTAGCTTGAATCTTATAAGGTTTCCTACTGTACTCTTCAACATTAACTTCTTCAAGCCTTATTTCAGCATCTTCAGCTTCTTCCAAATTCTTTACATAACATGGATCTTCATGTCAACTCCTCAGGTTTCCCAGACTAGGCTTGAGAAATCCTTATGATTTGATAGGTTATTAAAGAATTTGAAAGGTCTTAGAGGTGGTTGTTGATCTTGTTCAAA
Source organism: Nicotiana knightiana (assembly GCA_005239525.1). Classification (NCBI taxonomy): domain Eukaryota; kingdom Viridiplantae; phylum Streptophyta; class Magnoliopsida; order Solanales; family Solanaceae; genus Nicotiana; species Nicotiana knightiana. Next base: position 3,981 of record ML392223.1, read on the forward strand.
GTATAAGCATACTGGAGTATGATCAGAGAAGAAAGGGTCATGAAGTACCACTTCTAACTGTGTCATGCCAATCATCCATCTAGCATATACTAGAGATCTATCAATTTTGCTATGTACATGATTATTTTTCCAGGTAAATTCTCTGCCCACTGTTTTAAGCTCTATCATTCATGTGTCTTGCAAAAAAAGCTGAGAAGCCCCTAATTTCTGCCTCCATAACTTGGTTTCCATTATATCTATCCTCAAAACTTAGTATAGCATTGTAATCTCCCATGGAAATCCAAGTCCCATCTAACACATTACACAAGTGTGTCATCTCTTCCCGCATAGTCTTTATATGGTCAATAGTATGAAGTCCACAAACTGATGACATCCAGAATTCTTCGTTTAACTGGTGGATAAGAATCTTCCCAACGATCAACTATGCTGAGAAGCTGTATAGAGTAAAATCTAGTACCCCAGGGTCCAACAGACTTCAATAGTCTCCCTCTGTTACATACTGCATAATTGTCAGTCCACATCCAGTTCCTAGTAACCTTTTGAATAATTTTTCCTGCCATAGGTTGTTTTACCTTGTGATAAATTATTGCAATGAAAACTACTCTATTCTCCCTAATATATTGCTTTATTTATTCATGTTTATAGACTTTATTCGAGCCTCTAACATTCCATGCTACTATGATCATCTTGGTATGAAAGGGTCTTTTGTATCCTGCATCACTTCCCCCCTTATCATACCAGTGGTGCCTGTCTGGTTCACTGGTGCTGCATTTAGTATTGAACCCATTAGATGTACTCACCCCTGGGTTCCTTTCCAAAGTCTTGGCCCCTTTTGAGACAAACTTCTTCTTGACAATCTTCTGACCTTCTTCCTCTATTTGAATATTTGGACCTTTACAAAAACTTTGTTGCTGTATAGTTTCAATTCCCTTCAGCTTCACACCCTGTACTTGGGTTGGTGGCACACCAACCTTTAGTATTCCATGATATCTTTTTACCTCCCTCCTCATGTCCTATTTTCCTCTAGAATTGTTTGGGCTTCTGATACCTCCGCTTATGTTGTTTAGGCATAGTTTCCTTCTGTGGTTCCTGACATACATGCCCCAATTGCAAGCACTTATAACAATACATAGGCATCCAATCGTACCACATTTCCTGTTTAAATTCCCTTCCATTTGGATCTTCCTCAGTGATCTGTTTGGGAAGTGATCTTGTGATATCCATCTCGACAAAAATTCTAGCATAGGGTATATGTTCTACTTTTGTAGTGCAAGCATCTGTGTACAAAAGAACTCCCAATGTCCTTCCTGTTCTACTCAATGAGTCATCCTCTTAGTAATTCTGTTATAGATTTGGGAATTGAATCCATAGTGGGATGGTCTTCAATACTTCATCATCGAAATCAAAATCAGCATTCCACATTTTAACAATAATTGGTTTGCTATTCATCGTGTAAGGCCCTGAGTAAAGAACAACATATCTATCCTCCATAGAAACAAACTTGACCATAAAATACCCATAACTATGCATGTATACTGTAGGTTTAGCAATAAAATTCCATTGAAATGTGACAAACCTTTCTAAAGCAGCTATAGTAGTAGTGTCACCCACTACATACACGATTAAGGCCAATTTTCACCGCTCAGTGGCTCGCTCAACCACCTCTTTATCTAGTTTTTTGACTTTGACTCCATTCTTAATTGTAGGCGCAATGAATTGTAGATTCACACCTCTTGTAGCCATCTTGTTCTTAGTAAAAAGGTTCTTCCATTTTGACGTTTCTACCGGTTGTGTTGGTAACTCCAATTTTTCCTGTGCACCTGATGTTTCCGGCCCCTTTTCACCTCTTGGTTTCTTTGGTCCTTCAACTATGGTATTGAAAATCTTTTTTTGTATTGATTGTACTGAATTAGAGCTCCCCTCCATTGTCGGAGGGGTCTTAAAACCCTTTGCAGTTAGGGTTGGCCAGTGTTCCATTAGGCTTTTCCCTGTTACAGCCGTAATTACCTCATGTAGTTCCTCCACGGACTTTCTTATAGGTCCCTTCAATGGTATCTCCTGCAATTCCGCACTAATCGCAAGTCTCCAAGGTCGTCCTCGTGGTATTTATCAGTGGTTGTGGCGCATAATAGTACTTTTACTCTATCATACGTCGAGAGCTTCTTCCTTAATAACAACTAAATTCTTTCTAGATTATTTGAAAGTGACCTAATTGTGCAAATATTTTTGACACTATTATTCATAGAAATTAAACTCTTGAAATTACTTATATACAACTTATAATATGAATAAGTTTGCAAATTAACTTATTGTGGCAAATTGTCTGTATTATAACTAGTACCACTAATTATGGGCAAATTAAAATTTTATGATATACGAAGTTGGTACGGAGCCTTAATTACAAAATTAATTGTTAGGAATTTCGTCTAGCATAGTAAATCTGAAAATTGTTTGGGTACGTACAACGATCAGTAAATTATAGGATAAAACTCGCACCGTAAGAGTAGCAGGAAATCTAAGAAGAAAAACCAAAAGAAGAGAAATATACACTAGCCTAATTTATATAAAGGATTAATTTCTATAAAGAAAACATTTATACGATCGAAATAATATCCTTGTGTTGACTCTTTTCTGAACCAGAACGGGGGAAGATGAGAGTGTTTACCCTAAAATTTGGATAACAATTAAACTTAGATTGTGGTTTTAAGGATATGTGATTTCACCCAATACCAATTGATAAATGCGTAAGTAAATGACAAAATTAATTTGTAAATAAATAAAACCAGTGTACAGATAGAGCTTCAGTCTCGGGTTAAGATACCCTCGAACTGATCAGTATAAGAACAGTAGGAACAAGATAAAAACAATGAACAATCACAAGTAAGAAAGAGTTGAATTGCTTTTTTCTCAATAGATCTCTCTTTTTTAAAAATTATTGAAGATCCTATTTATATAGTAGAGGAATCCTAATTACGGTATATCATTAATTACAGAAGAAAATCATATAAACAGCTAATTAACCACTTCTGATTTGATCAGATATCTCGCTCTTTCCGTTACTAAGCTATCCTAGATGTTACTTGGGGTCTATTTCCCCTGGCTATGATTGATACCGACCTCGATCTCGAACTCAATGCCTCAGATCTTCGATGCAACATCCTAGTTTCGATCAAATAGTGAAATCGGGTAGCCTCGATTTCTACTGTATACAGATAGTCCCCTCGTTTCTTGGATTATAATGAGAAGAAACGAACTGAACCTTCAATTTTTCTTTGACCTTGATAGACAATGATGTCATACCCGTAACGTAAGTGATAAAAGTGACCGAAACGTCTCGTTGGTACAGTTCCCCAAGCCATTAATGAATGTCAGTTGGCGATCAGCCACTAGTGTCGTTGAACCGTCACCGTGAATCTATAAATATGGCTTATTTTCATTGAATACCTTCACCTTCATCTATTCTTCTAATATTTTATCACTCCCAAGTTCTTCTCTTTCACCACTCTTTAGGTTTTTACCGCTAGTCTCAAATCATCAAACATTTATAACTTCTTCATCCTTTAACCCATAGAATAGCGAAAACATCTAAAACGGTTCCATAGAAGGAAAAATCTTCCTTTTCTTCTTCACGGCCGGCCGACGATAAAATGTTGGTGGATCCTCTCCCTAAGGATTGCGTTCCTGGCTCGTGTGTTCTCAAATCTGATTTCAAGATCGAAAGACCTCCCTTGGTCCCTGGTCGGTGCAAGCACGTATCGAGGTATATTTTCTCGATCACCATAGGGTATCTCGAGCAAATCAAGAGGGATTGCAACTGGGGAGACAAAGTGATAAAGATCCCCTCTCCTGAAGAGAGCATTACCACTCATGTGGAAGGGTACCTAAGTGCTTACACTTACCCTTTCGCATCGCCCCCTGTCATCATTAACTTTTGCCGTCAATATCAGGTGACTTTGGGCCAAATACACCCCTCCTTCTGGAACATAGTGATCATGCTCCGATTCTTCACCAACAAAGCCGAGGGGTTGCCTCTCACCCTCGAGCACCTTATCCGGTTATACAACCCTCGCATCTTTCTAAGGTTGATCAAACTGCAATGTCGAGAGACCAAGGCATTGTTCTCGAGTGTCAACGGGGACAAAGACCGAGGGTGGATGGGTTGGTTCATTCGGGTGAGGACCTGTGATCTCATCCCGAAGGAGAAAATGCCATTTCCTGAGAAATGGAACCCGAAGCGTAAGTTGCACTCTACTTTTTAATTTCCATGTTGTGTTTAATTTTTTGTTTTATTTAATATCTTCTTTCGTCATGCAACGGTTGTTTGGATGCCTCGAGCGATCCTCGACCTCGAGAGCTGGGTCCGAAAGCTGGCTTCGACTTCTTCTTATGCTGAGCATTGTTGGCGCGACTTGGCAAAAGGCCGATGGGAAGCAAAGTACCACGCTGAGCTTCCCCTTTCACATATCTGACGCATTTCGATATTTCTTTGTATTTTCTTAACCTTTTTCTTGTGTAGTCCTGAGTAAGGATGCGGTCCTGAGGCCTCCAACCGGTGAGAAAGAGGCTATGGACCGGGCTTTGAAACCGGGGAAGGACAATAAGAGAAAAAGGGCCTTGACCTCCGAGGACCCTAAATCCAAGAAAAAAAAGAGCTCGATTAGCAAATCAAGGACCGATGTTGCTGCTTTTCCTTCAAATGCAGTCCAAGAATTAAGGGAGGAGAAGGAAGAAAATGAAGACGGCGACTCGGTGTTGGTGACCCGAGTGAGGAAGAACGTCGAGACATCCAGGGCCGCTAAATTGGTGGTGGTCGATGAAGCCCCACCTCGCGCTGAGGAGGTTTTGAAGAAAGATTAGAGAAAAGTCCCCGAATTATTCGAGGTCAAGACTGCCTCTCGTCAAACGACGAACATACCAGAGGGGCTGGTCCCGAGACCCCTAGAGTTTAACAGAGCGCCCTGAGTGACTCGCTTGGGGCAGTGATAATAGGTCACTCACCAAGTACCCCACACTTAAACATTGCTCGTCCTCGAGCAATCAAACTACACTTATAGACATGACCTTTTAAAGTAAATCTCCTAACTCATCACGTCAAGAATCTTTAAAATAGACTAAGCACAAGGGTGTAACATCTTCACCTCAAGATTTGACTCGCAAGTACCATGCATTATTCACAACTCACTCATGTTCCTTCATGAATCAAGTGCCCACACAATACAAAAGAGAGTAGTTCCACACACAAAATGAAATTTAAGAAAAAATAGGAACTCAAGATAGAAAGAATTCACTCCCTCTCAGAAATAACATTCATATGCCAAAAATAATGCAACATAGGCTTGCCCGTAGTGTAATACTACTCTACTAATCGAGCTCATTCAGTATAGGATCAAGTAACAATTTATTTGGTTGTAATGTAGGCTACGGGTCGGGTTGGATATATTTGAATATAAAAGTGACTACATCTCCCTAAGCACTTTAATACATATACTTTAACATTCAAACCCAAACTTATGTCAAACCATAACTCCACCTTCACATCAATATATATTAACTCCATACTTCTTTAAGCACAATTATATCAAAAGCCACAATCACAAGGAATATTCTTCACAACAATACAATAATTTTTTTTTCTTTATTTTTGTTCCAATTCACGTGGCTCTTACTTTTTTTCAACACAGTGCACCTTTCTCCTTATTTCACTAGTTCCACTCAAAAGCCAAACCAACCACCCCACACTTCAACTTTTACAAAGTTTATAACAATTCAAGTGCTCATGAGAGGTAAAAAGGTTCAAATAAATGGTTAATTCAAACAATTGGGTAAGACTTGTAATGTGGTGGCCAAAGAAATATGATTACATGCTCAAAGGGGTTAACTACGATACATAACAATTAGGCGGGTAAAATATACATATCTGGCTCAACAAAGAAACACCTATATCACTTCCAACACTGAGCAAAACTACTATTTCGCTTTGCAAACACACGGGGAAAGTTCTAGATATAAATGTAACACACAGAATAACAGAAAAACTTACACACACATGGCGCATAACTCATTCAGGATTGGTTTTCATCAAGACACTCTAGTCAAAGCAGTTAAGGAAATTTAAGATCATACGATTTAAGGTACTTATACAAGAGTAAAAAATTGAGCCTAAGTGTCACAACCAAAGTACTAACTATTCTCAAGGAATAACAAATAAGAGATATCGCTGTAATTCAATTCATCTCACACTAGCTCCTACTCCTAAAAAAAATAAAACTAACTACACTCAGTTCAAACAAAACCCTTGGAAAAGAACCGAGGCACAAAGAAAAACCAAGGGGAAATTACTACATTAACTACAAAGAAAATCCTTTTTTTTCTTTAGACTTAAATCCCTCAAGAAAATTGTCTAATAGATCCATCGTCGGGAACAGTCCATTTTAAAAAAAATAAAAATAAAATCATTATTCAATTAAACTAACATAACTAAAATAGCATAGAAAGTCACCCCGACAATCTCTTCACCCCACACTTAAAATTTTGCATTGTCCCCAATGCACACCATAACTAATAAGAGGGTAAAAAAAACTCTCTGGTAGGTTAAAGGCCGAAGCATTAGCAGCTCATGGGGTACTCAGACTTCTCCCAGGCTTGGTCCTTCGTGTGGGTACCTCACGCTTAGTTCCAACAATATGGTTTGATGTTTCCTCCTTCCAATAGCTTTTCTTTCCATTCTCCTAGAAAATAAAAAATCAAAACTACAAAAAAATAAAAAAAATATAAAAGAAAGCAGTAAGATGGGTTGCCTCCCAACAAGGGCTTGATTTAACGTTGTGGCACGACGTGAATCACTTTTTTCCACCATTTTCAACTTATGAATTGGACCCCATGTTTAGATTCTGCTCTATGATCATGCTCCTGGGGAGATGGAATGAATCTAACTGGCCCAATAAAACAATGTAGTATTCTGCATTTCTTGGCTTTTAGATGAGATGTGTATTCCCGACTTTCTGGCAAGAAGAATTTCAGAATGTAGGCACCTTGTTTCTCATTCCTTGACTCCTCAAGTGGCTCAAATGACTATATTTCTATATCATCATCCAAACACAATGTGGAAAAATGCTTGTAGTGGGGACCAATGCGCTCAACTACATGAACATTGGGACGGTCTACACCCTCAACACTAATGACACTAACTAAATATGTATCATCAATGTCCTTGCTTGAATCTAGTATCTCTTCTACAACATTAGCATCCTCAAGTTCTAGTTTGATTGATTGTTGGTGTTCTACTATGGACCTCTCTATTGGTGCCTCAATTTCTGCATCTAATTCACACTCTTCTTGGATACTATTCATAATATTGGTTTGTTGAGCATTAAGATCTTCAACCAGTTGAATCACTTGAAATTTCAAGTTCTTCTTTTACTATTTTGTTCCACAAGGTACTTTAACATATCATATTGTTCCATAAGGTACTTTTGCATATTCTTGATCTCTTTCAGGTCATCATCCCTGGGTTCTTTGTTCCTATTAACTTCACAAGAAAAAGAAGAACCAACAAAGTAAGGGGTTGGGGGAACATAAGAAATATAAGCACAACCATGAAAGTGACCATCTTGACTACCACACATATCACACATTCCACACATAAGATTGAGTTGGTGCACATAACTCGCTCTCGGGAATATTTTGATAATTTTGCCAAGGGTGATTTCCTCCACTATATGCATAAGGAGGATCAAAAGTAGAATTACCAACATCAAAACTCACATAATTCCAAGATGCCATGTTTTTTAAAATTAACAAGTAAAACAGAAATAAAAAATGAAATACAAGAAAGCAAAAATAAAAGTTCAAACTTGCAACCTAGCAGTAAATACACCTACAACTAAACCGTTAGCTTCCCGGCAACGTTTCCAAAATTTGAGCACGCCCAACTATGCCTTATAAAAAGGACTAAGCGGTCGTTGCAAATATAATTCGATTTACAAGTCCGGAGTCGAATCCCATAGAGAACTATTGCTTAGCTACAACTGTTCAATATTGCTAAGAAGATAAGCTCGAACAATTCCTAAGTTATAAAAATTAAGATTCTTGTATCTACTTAAATAACAAATTAAATTAGTAGATTAACAACTAAAGATACTACGGGTTGGAGAAAAGATTATGGGGGTCTAGAATTATGATTTCCCTTATTGTCGGACTCCTTTCCTCTACGTTTATATAAATTTGCCTAAGTCTTCTTTATCGACCATGAGAAATCTAACTGTCATAACTCTCTCCCGAGTACTTACCATAATTTACTTGACATATTCTCCCGAATTACGCTAGCTGGCATTAAGTACAACTCACTCAGAAAGCAGACCTTGTTGACATAAAATCCTTTACACTAGGAATTATACGGTGTCGATAAAATCCTTTTTATTTTGTGATCTTCGAGAAACTTTGTTATTTTTCTACCAATGAATTGTTTTCCATTGTCGCATAAAATCTCAGCATGTATCCCGAATCGGCATATGATGTGATCCCATATGAAGTCTATAAATTCCTTTTCTCTGACTTTCTCGAAGGCTTGTGCTTCAACCCACTTAGAAAAATAATCAGTCATAAATAAAATGAATTTAGCTTTACCTGGGGTCGATGACAGAGGGCCGACGATGTCCATTCCCCATTTCATGAATGGCCATGGGGATACGACTAAATGGAGTTGTTCTCTGAGTTGGTGAATCATCGGTGCATACCTTTGGAACTTATCACATTTTCGAACGAATCCTTTGGTGTCTTTCTCCATATCGGCCCAATAATATCCCGCTCTGATGATTTTGTGAACTAGTGATTCGGCACCGGAGTGGTTCCCGCAAGTACCCTCGTGAACTTTTTGTAGGACATAACCGGTGTCCCCTGGTCCCAAGAATACTACCAATGGTCCATTGAGCGTCCTCCTTTATAACGTTTCATCTTCAACCAGTGTGAATCGAGCAGTTTTTTTTCGTAGAGTCCTTGATTCTTAAGGGTCCGATGAGAGCTTTCCGCTTTTCAAATACTCAATATATTTATTCCTCCAATCCCAGGTTAGGCTTATGGAGTTTATTTCGGCATGACCTTCTTCGATCACTGACTTCGAGAGTTGTATGATAGTCCCCGAGCTGATTTCGTCGTCTTTGTCTGATGATCCCAAATTCACAAGGGCATCAGCCACGCTATTTTTCTCTCGAGGTACATGCTGCAAGGTCCATTCTTTGAACCGATGTAATGTTACCTGCAATTTATCCAAATACCTTTGCATTCGATCCTCTCGAACCTCGAAGGTTCTGTTGACTTGGTTTACCACCAGCAAGGAGTCATATTTGTCCTCGATAACTTCCTCTTCGAAGCTTTTAGCCAGTTCGAGACCTGCAATCATGGTCCCGTACTCGGATTCGTTATTAGTCAATTTAGAAGTTTTGATAGACTGCCTAATTATATTGTCCGTGGGTGGCTTCAAAACGATGCCTAGCCCGAACCCTTTCACATTCGAAGCACTGTCCGTAAAAAGGGTCCACACCCCCGATGATGTACCCGATTTTATCAAAAGTACTTTTTCGACCTCAGGTACAAGGGCTGGCGTGAAGTCGGCCACGAAGTCTGCTAAAATTTGAGACTTGATGACTGTTCGGGGTAGATACTCGGTATCATACCCACTGAGTTTGATGACCCATTTGGTCAATCGGCCCGATAGTTCGGGCTTATGTAAAACATTACAAAGAGGATAAATGGTTATCAGGCATATTGGGTGACATTGAAAATACGAGTTTAGTTTCCTATAGGCGCTTATTAGAGCAAGTGCCAATTTTTCGAAATGCGGGTACCGGATTTTGGCCTCGCCTAAAGTTTGACTTACATAATAAACGAGAAATTGCGTACCTTTCTCTTCTCGAACTAGGACACCACTTACCGCAACTTCTGAAACTGCTAAGTATAGGTAGAGTTGATAGGTAGTTGATCACGCCCAACTATGCCTTATAAAAAGGACTAAGCGATCGTTTCAAATATAATCCGATTTACAAGTCCGCAGTCGAATCCAACAGAGAACCAAGGCTTAGCTACAACTATTTAATATTGCTAAGAAGATAAGCTCGAACAATTCCTAAGTTATAAATATTAAGATTCTTGTATCTAGTTAACTAACAAATTAAATTAGTAGATACTACGGGTTAGAGAAAAGATTAAGGAGGTCTAGAGTTATGATTTCCCCTATTGTCAGACTCCTTTCCGCTACGTTTTCTATAAATTTGCCTAAGTCTTCTCTATCGACCATGAGAACTCTAATTGTCTTAACTCTCTCCCGAGTACTTACCACAATTTACTAGACATATTCTCCCGAATTACGCTAGCTGACATTAAGTACAGCTTACTCAGATCGCACCAAGGTTTCAATATCCCTAATCCCACCTTTAAACCTCCTTATTGATCCCTCATATATGTTTAGGAGTGATGTTGTTCAACAACTACCTAAATATGCACTCTCTCCCGATTAATACATACTAAATAGGAACAACTAATTGAGAGCTCTTCAACCAACCGCAATATAAACATAGTTGAACAAATAGAAAAAAGCTACAGCAAATCTGTATTAACGTAATAGGAAAATCATCCTTTAATAGGTTCCATCAAAATCCTAGATAACAAATTAGCTATTCATAATAGTATGCATAACTACAATACTAGAATTCATAACCAATAATGAAAATAGGAAGAAGGAAGTGAAAAACTCGTAGAAGAATTCCCCTCCTTGCTCCTAGTGTGTTCTTGCCTCCTTAGGTCGAATCCCTGTCTAATCTCTAATGTCAGCCTCTGTCAGTCTTCGTGCTCCTCCTAGGTATAAAGTATGTCAAAAGTGACGTTTTTAGGTCTATTTATATGTGTAGGAAAAGACCTAAACGTGTAGGACAAGTGCTAGTCAAACCAGGAGACGAAATAAGTCTTCAAAATTCGGAATGTGCACGCCCAAGGCCTGGCGTCGCCAGGCTAATGCCTGGTTAAGGTGGACTTTGGCTGGCCTCGCCAGGCTAAAGCCTGGTTAAGCTGGCCTTTGCCTGGCCTCGCCACGTCTCTTCTTTTCACTATTCTCGAGCACACTTTCAACGTTTAAGTATCCCTTTTGCTCTTCTTTCATCTCCAATTCACCTAAACATAAAATAGACTCCATTACGCACAAATAAAGTGTAATTTATCATTAAAGCATGTAAAATGCAAGGCACATAATGTACGAAACTATGGAATTATAGCCACGCATCAGTAGCACTAACATTTTTTAGTCCAAATGGCATTACACTATAACAATTTGTGCTATACTTAGTGATAAATGAAATTTTCCTGATCCTCCGGGTTCATTTGAATTTTATTGTACCCCGAGTAGGCGTCGAGAAAACTAAGGGTCTCGTGGCTGGCCGTGGCATCGGTCATGCGATCGATGTTCGGCAGAGGAAAAGAGTCTTTGGGACATGCTTTGTTTAAATCTTTATAATCTACGCACATCCTAAGCGTGTCCCCCTTTTTAGGGACTACAACTACATTTTCTAACCATTCGGGATATTTTACTTCCCGAATGGATCCTATTTTGAGAAGTTTAGTTACCCCGTCCTTGATGAATTTATGTTTTACCTCAGACTGGGGCCTTCTGTTTTGTTTCACCAGCCTGAACTTCGAGTCCAGACTCAATCAATGTGTTGTTATCTCTGGTGGGATCCCTGTCATATCTTTCGTTCGGGCAGATACTCGATCAATATAACATGTTCCATCTCTTCGACTGTTGATTTGGTGGCGTCGGAAACTTCGGGAATACTAAAGGATCGAGGGATCCAATAATCGTCTTCTTCTTCTTCCGTTCCCTGCTTTTCCTATTTAATCGAGGCTGGTGGCTTTGGTTGCTATTTGGCCTCGTGTGTTTCCTTTGACCTTCGATCCATTTGTTGTCGAAAGTGCCGATATTGGTATTACCTCATCGACCGCAAACATTTTCTTTGCAGCATACTGCTCCCAATATATCGTTTTCACCCCGTCTGGTGTTGGGAATTTCATCATTTGGTGGAGAGTTGAAGGGACTGCCCTCATATTATGAAGCCAGGGCCTTCTGAGTAGGGAGTTGTACCTCATGTCACCCTCGATTACATGGAACTTGGTTTCTTGAATAGTTCCAGCCACGTTCACCGGTAAAATGATCTCTCCTTCAGTTGTTTCACTGGCCATGTTTAAATCATTCAGGATCCGAGTTGCGGGTACGATTTGATCTTGTAGGCTGAGTTGTTCCATGACCCTCGATCGGATGATATTTGCCAAGCTAGCTGGATCCACTAAAACACGCTTAACTTGAATTTTATTCATAAAGATAGAAATTACCAAAGCGTCATTGTGGGGTTGGGAAATCCCTCCTGCTTCATCATCGTTGAATGATATTGCCTTATGGAAAATAATCTCGGGTCCGTTTTTCCCTAGTAATCGATACTTTAGTGCATTTGAACACGGGCCCTTGTGGAATATCGACCCCGCAGACGATCATATGGATCACATGATGTGGCTCTTCCTGTTCGTTTTTCCTGTTGGAGTCCCTTTCTATGAAATGGTTTTTGGATCGATCACTTAAGAACTCTCGAAGGTGACCCTCGCTGAATAGATGGGCTACCTTTTCTCTCAGTTGCCTACAATCCCCAGTTCTGTGGCCATGCGTGTCGTGATACTTGCACATCAGATTGAGATTTCTTTAGGAAGGATCAGTATGTATGGGCCTGGGCCACTTAGTATCTTTGATTCTTCCAATTGGCGATACAATACCTGATGCGTCGATATTGAAGTTATACTCCGATAATCGTGGTGCCTTTATGGTATCAGCGTGCTTATCAAAATCACTTTTGCTCATAAGTCCCAGAGAACTCTGTATTCGATCACTCATTCGATCGTTTCAGGTGGAATTGCGTCCGGGACCACCGTTCCTGTGATCTGCGATGTATGGATGATATCGATCTCTGTTCGACCGAGGTTCCCTATCGATATCTCTCTGATTTCTGTCTGCGAGCCTATTCGGATATATGGAACCGGAGGGAGTTCCCAATTGGTCATCCTCGACTCTGATCTTCGATTGGTACCAATTATGTACATCGGCCCAGGTCACCGCCGGATATTCAATCAAGTTTTGCTTCAATTGACGTGATGCTATCAAACTTCATTCATTCAATCCTGAGTGAAGGCTTGAACAACCTAATCATCTGTGATAGGTGGAAACTCCATGCGTTCCATTTGGAAACGAGACATGAACTCCCTAAGCATTTCGTTATCCTTGTGTTTTACTTTGAAAAGTTCCAATTTCCTTGTTGCAACCTTTACGGCCCCGACATGTGTCTTTACGAAAGAATCCACAAGCATGGGGAATGAGTCAATGGAATTTAGCGGTAGATTATGGTGCCAAATCATTTCCCCCTTTGATAGAGTCTCTCCGAACTTCTTCAATATAACAGACTCGATCTCATCATCTTCCAAATCGTTACCTTTGATGGCGCATGTATAGGAGGTGACATGCTCGTTGGGATCGGTGGACCTATTGTACTTAGGGATTTCTGGAATATGAAATTTCTTGGGAATGGGCTTCAGAGCTGCACTTGGAGGAAATAGATTCTGTACAAATTTCTTTGAATCCATCCCTTTCAAAATTGGTGGTGCCCCCGGAATCTGGTCAAAGAGGGAGTTGTATGTTTCTACTTTCTTATCATTCGCCTCAATTTTCTTCTCTCCCGATTCAATTTGTTTGGTGAGATTCTCTAGCATCTCCATTATTGCTGATTCACTGGCATTTGACCTTTCTGGTACTAGCTCGGCTCGACGGGTGGCTTCCGGTTCTACCTCACTCGGCGTTCGATTCTGGTTTTGTAGTTGTGCAATAGCGGCTTGTTGAGCCTGTAGCATCTCGAATATCACTTGGAGACTGACTCCTCCATCTCTTCCGCCCTGTGTACCTCGACCGCCAGATCAGCCTTCTCTGCGTACACTCCCTTCTGGGTACGTGCCCAGATTCGCATTTAGAGCGATGTGCGAGCTGACGTCGACTGGATTGGCAACCGGTGCTCCCTCGAGGTCAGCCTGCGGTACCTCGACCCCTGGAGCAACTACATGGTCATTTTCCCCGTGAAATTCGAGGCCATTATCACCATGTGTGGGTGCTGTTTGTGAGTTTGACATATTTTATACTAAAAACAAAAATACTTGACAAGAACAATTGTAAAATAGTGTGTGTTATCGGAATCAGTATTGAATAATCACTTTTATCCTTAGCCCCATAGTGGGCGCCAAACTGTTTACCCTAAAATTAGGATAATAATTAAATTTATATTGTGGTTTTAAGGATATGTGATTTCACCCAATGCGTAAGTAAATGACAAAACTAAACTGTAAATAAATCAAATCAGTGTGCAGATAGAGCTTCAGCCTCAAGTTAAGATACCCTCGAATTGATAAGTGTAAGAACAGTAGGAACAAGATAAAATTGATGAACAATAGCACAAGTAAGAAAGAGTTGAATTGTTTTTTTCTCAATAGATCTCTCTTTTTTACAAATGATTGAAGCTCCTCTTTATATAGCAGAGGAATTCTAATTACAGTATATCTCTAATTATAGAAGAAAATCGTATAAACAGCTAATTAACCACTTCTGATTTGATCCGTTCTGAGATTCATGCCACGATCCTCGACCAATCACGGATATCTCGCTCTTTCCGTTACTAAGCTATCCTCGATGTTACTTGGGGTCTATCTCCCCTGGCTCTGATTGATACCGACCTCGATCTCGAAAGAGACTTCGATCTCGAACCCAATGCCTCAGCTTTTCGATGCAACATTCTAGCTTTGATCAAATAGTGAAATCTGATAGCCCCGATTTTTACTGTATACAAAGTTTTACTGTACACAGAGAGAAAACTCTTTACTATGATCCTTTTTCGATGCCTACTTGGTTAGGTCTAGCTGACACATCTTGAAATTTACCAACCTTTTCCAAGTCGGGAGTTCTCTCATCTTATTCATTCACAAGTCTCCAAATAGTAGCAGTAGCAAAGACATCATTGAATAAAGGGTGTCATCCGATATTACTTCACCAGAAGTATTCATTAAAAAGATATTTATTCGTCTAACGTTTTATGAATAATGTAAAACAATAGATCTGGCTATGAATTTGGTCGGTCCAATAGGTTTTGTTCAAATAATGTATTTGTGTTAATAAAAAAATTCATAAAATATATACAAACATTAAATTTAGAATTTAGTTATTAGCTCTTGAAATCATCGTCTTAAAATTCAGAACCCGTAAAGTAGAAATCGTAGCTCCACCCCTACGTACACTACAACTAAATACCATGCATGTATGGTAAAACTCTATTCAACACGTTCTATTTCCTTGATTAAAAGAACTTGTTGATGGTAGTTTGAATTTGTTTCCTTTTCTTGGAATAAATGATACTATCCTTGTATATAAGTTAATCTAAGATCTTATTTATTTTGTTCTATTTGAGAAAAAAAATTATTAAGAAGAAATATTCGAGAAGACTTTTCCAAAAATTGTGGGAAGATTTATAATTCAACCCCAAAAGAAACGGAAGTCTTCAATGGCCATGACTAACGTAGAATTCAAAAAGAATTAGCCATTTCCAAAAATTCTTCAGGTAGGTCAAAAACGATAGTAAATTCCTTAAAACAGATAAATTAAAATATTATTCCAAAAAATTCCTTTTTTTTTCCCCCACTTCTTTTACCAACCTCATACTTTTCAACTTTTATCTTTACGTTTTCCAAAGTTTGATCAGTTCTGTATTAATTGCCTAAAAAACATCATCATTTTACAACATGATGGGGTTGGTATTTTTCTAGCCTTATCTTGATTTTTCCAACTTTTGGGTACGTTACATTTTGATGATAATTTTATATTTTTTTTGTATTTCAACGTTAATTAATTTCAGCAAATCAATTTGGTTGAAGGTGGTGTCTTGATCTGATCAAAAAAGGATATTTGCTGAATTTTTATTGGGTTTATCCTAAGAAACCTAATAGAAATTCAGCATTTCTCTTGTGGAAAAAAAGGTGCAAACCCCACTTTGAAAAAGCTCAAAGTTTGCAATATTATTTGGTATGTGTTCATTTCATGATCTCTATATATATATATATAGCTTGATATCATGGAGCTTCATATGATGCAAGTTTCTTCCCTTTTTTCCTTGCATGGTATTATTTGGTATATGTAACGAAACTGTGAACATTCGCGATTATGCAAGATTATACACAAATTAATTAAGTAAAACATTTAAGGAGAGATATAATGTAATTTAGATAAATATTCTTATGATTAAGGCTATTAATTTGCCAGGTTCATGCAAGAACTTTAAAAGACATATAATATTCATCAGACTAAGTAACAATTATGGGGACCGTGGAAGCAACCATTAATGCTTGCATTAGGGTAGGTTGTGACGTTCGTGACTACGATATGCTTTGTGCATCGAGCTTCCTTTCTTTCTTGGATGTTTAAATCTTTCATGCTGTGCAACTTAAGATTTCTATTGCATATTTTCATATTCTTTCTTTTAAAATTTGTGTTGTTTTTTCTATTGTAGGTCCTTATTTTGTTGAAGTATTTGTAACTCATAAAGATAAATGGATGAATTCAGGGAGATTGGTGAGGTAGTAGGGAGTTTGAAGGCTCTAATGGTGTTGAAACATGATATTCAAATCAATCAGAAGCAATGCTGTTTCGTATTAGATATGTATATTCAGGCTTTTGATACAATTTCTGAAGAAATCAAACATAATTTAAGATTAAATGAGAGGAATACAAAGTGGAAAGCTCTTGAGCAACCAATGAAAGAGTTACATAGGATCTTTAAAGAAGGCGAATCGTATATAAAATGTTGTTTGGATGTGAAAGATTGGTGGGGAAAAGCAATAAGTCTTCACATGAACAAAAATTGTGTTGAGTTTCACATTCATAACTTGCTTTGTTGTTTTCCTGTTGTTATTGAGGCGATTGAGACGGCTGCAGAAATCTCAGGATTCGACGAGGGGGAAATGCAGAAGAGGAGATCTGCAGTTATGAAGAAATATGATAGGGAATTGATCGATCCGAGGTTTTTCCAATGGATGTTTGGGAAGCAGTATTTAGTTACGCGAGAAATATGTAGCCGGTTGGAGAGTTGTTGGAAAGAAGATAGATGGTTGCTTGTTGAAAACATAAGGCAAAAGAAAAATGCAGTTGCACCAGATACTTTGTTGAAGCACGAGCAAAGGATCGCGGAATTCTTGCTAAAGAAATTAGATGGTGTTGAACAAAGTAACAAGATATTATTACCTAGTTCAATCTTAGTTGGATCGAACGATTATCATGTGAAGAGACGTTTAGGGTCGTGGGGCGGACATGTTAAGGAGATACAATGGTTAGGCGAAAATTTTGCTCTGAGGAACTTTTTTGGTGATGTTGAACCGTTGCATGCTGAGATTTCTGTAGTGTTTTCGCTTTCACATCCAAACATATTGCAATATCATTGTGGTTTTTATGATGAAGAAAGGAAAGAAGGGTACATTGTTATGGAGCTAATGAACGATACTCTTGCGACGTATATAAAGGAGCATTGTGGTCAGAGGAAAAGACCGCCTTTTTCTACATCTGCTGCAGTTGATATTATGCTTCAGATTGCACGAGGGATGGAGTATTTGCACGCGAGAAAGATCTATCACGGAGAATTGAACCCGTCTCATGTCCTTCTTAAAGCCAGGAATTCCTCAGCAGAGACCTATTTTCACGCGAAAATCAAAGGCTTTGGCTTAACTTCGATTAAAAGTACTTACAAGACTGTCAATCACAACGCGGCTGACTCTATCATATGGTATGCCCCGGAAGTTCTAGCTGAACATGAAAAGCCAGGATCCAAATGCACATCCAAGTATACGGAGAAAGCTGATGTCTATAGCTTCGGAATGATTTGCTTTCAAATTTTAACGGGCAAAGTTCCATTCGACGAAGGACATTTGCAAGGGGAGAAAGTGGTCCGAAATATCAGAGCAGGGGAAAGGCCTCTCTTTCCATATCCTTCACCTAAATACCTTGTGAACTTAACCAGAAGATGCTGGCATACGAACCCAAGTCTTCGTCCACGTTTCTCATCTCTATGCAGGATTTTACATTATATCAAGAAAGTTCTTGTCATAAATCCGGAACATGGCCAGCCTGAAACTGCTCCTCCACTTGTAGACTATTGTGATATCGAGGGTGGCTACTCGAAGAAATTTCCTGAAGAGGAGAGCACGTGTTTGACACCGGTATCACAGATTCCTTTCCAGATGTTTGCTTACCGGCTGATTGAGAAAGAGAAAATTTCTGGAAAGAACTGGGATTCATCAAATGATGGATTTTCAGTCCATAGGCGAGCGTCGATGCTGAGTGATGACGGGCATTTGGCTGCGATGGATGATCTCTTTCTTGCACCGAGCGATGGAAGGTCAGTTTGTTCAGAGATAATTGACAGGAAAGATTCAAGATTGTTTGATCAGAGATCAGCTATCTCAGAAATACCACATAGAAAGCTTTACTTATTTGATCAAGCATCAGTTGGCTCTGAGAGTCCGGACAGGAGATTTTCGTCTGTAGCAGCAGACGAAAAGTTTTTCTTTGCTGATACTCCAGATAGGAAACTAGTATCAACACCAATAGTTGATAGGTCACCACGTATCGACACATTGGAGAAAAAGATCATCTCATCAATGAGCAAGAACCAAAGACTGAAATTTTCGGACAACCAGGAGAAGGTAATGTCACCAAAACCAGGCGACGAAAAACCTACAGCAAATGTAGTATCTGTATCTCCTCGGACTTCAGAGAAGAAAATTTCATCTGATGATCAAAAACTGACTAATTACGAGACTCATGCATCAGACGATCAGAAACTAATCAGTTCTGAGGCTCCAGAGAAGAAACATTCACCTGATGATAGGAAATTACTATGTTCCAAGACTCCAGAAAGGAAGAAGTCGTCAACTATTAATGACAAGCCACTTCACGGTGAGCACACACAAAGGAGAAGTGTAAGGACTAGGAGAACAAACGAAAAGTTATCGAAGATTATAGAGAAGAAAGCTCCAGAAACTAATCAAATTTCGATGTCATCCGTGAATACTGAGACAACTGCATCCAAGACCAGCAATCAAAAGACAACAGCGAAGAAAGATTCATCGCGCGGTAAACTGAAGGACACAAGGACTAGCACTATACCAGGTTAGCTCTTCTATCCATCCCAATTTATGTGACACTCTTTCCCTTTCAGTCAGTCCCAAAAAGAATGTAACCATTTTGTATTTAGAAACAATTTATCGTTAGAGTTCTTACCTTGAGATGATTTATAGCCACACAAATGTCTATGGTTTCTTTTAGACCACAAGTTTCAAAAGTGTTGCTTTCTTTCTTAAACTCCACGTCCAATCAATCACTGCGACATAAATTGGGATGGAGGGAGGAGTAGATGTTTTTTCCTCAGTTGATTAATAGTGTTTGAGGAGTTCCAAACATGAGTATGATATTGAATGGTTTGTGCAGAGAAACTGAATGATGATTCACCAAGATCTTCACCAGCTAGAGCTAAGAGAATACATTCATCACCTATGTCTTCACCAACACGAACACCAAAGGCATCTTCAAGATCATCACCAGCGATCGCCTCAAAGGGATATGGATATCAATCTCCAAGTTCGTCACCATTAAATCCATGTTCTCGATGTGCTAGAGTAAACCGAGAGTGCCAACCTTCAGGTATGAGCCCACATATACAACGGAAAGCTCATCCGTCTCATTCAGAGATCGCGTAGCTCTTCATCTGTCACTTAATGCATATATATACAGCAGTATTTGCACTGAATAGATTCATACAATGTACTCACTCAAGGCTAAGATTTCTTTAGTCACAGGTTAGAGCTACAAAACCTCCCCGGCTTTTCATGGGGGCCTTTGTAACAAGAGAAATATACACTACTACTATATATATATATACAGTTTTCCACCTTACAAGTTAGTTAAACGATTTCGTATTCAAATATATTGAAGCAAAATATGAATCAAGTGTGATTCTTATACGCGCCTATTGAACTCTCTGATTCTAAGACGACAAATATAGTCACATTATCTGCTTTCATTCCCCGACTACAAGAGGATGCTACTTTCAGAATTTCACGGTTCTTGTAATCAGGAGCTAAGCCAGGAAATTTAATAAGGGTGTTCAAATTTTGAATACCATTTTGTTTACCCTTATAATCGGATAACAATTAAATTTATAAGTGGTTTTAAGAATACGTGATTTCACTTGGCACCAATTGAGAAATATGAGAATTAATGTTAGAAATTGACTGTAAAATAAAGCGAACCAATATGAAGTGCAGTTTGGCCCTCAAGATGGATCGCCCTCGAACCAAATAAATATCTAATTGAAAAGGATGTACTAAAAAACAGAATAAGAGAGCTTAAGAGAGAAAATGTATTATATTGTTTTGTTGTGCATGAATGTGATGTTAACAAAATGATTAGAACCCCCTTTATATAGTAGGAGAATTCTACTTATGGTACAATTCTAAATACAGAGGGAAATCCCATGATTGGATCAATAACCGGTCTTGATTTGATACATGCAGAGATTTCCGCCACGGTCCTTGCCCGATCACGGGTATCCCGACTTTCCGTTATTCAACTCGACATGCTTTCTTCGGTCTTTCTCGATGCCTATACTATTCGCTATCGTCCTCGGCTGTTCTCGGTCTCAACTGGTCCTTGAATTGCAAGCTTGGTATTATATCTTCATGTCATGATCTGTCGTAACACGGGACCGATCCTCGGCCTACCATTCTAGCCTCGATTAACCATACAAAATCCGATTTTGATCGTATACAGATAGTCCCCTCGTTTCTCAGAAATAAGATGATGAGAAACGACATGAATTCCCGAGATTCATCTTTTCGACTGATGACATCACTAACCAACTCGATCATGACGTAAGCAGCAGAGGTGACTGAAATGCCCCGTTGATACAGTTGCCCAGGAATTTATGTGCGTCAGTCGACGGTCGGCCACTACCATCTTTGAACCGTCGCCATGAAACCAATAAATAGATCCCTTCTCCCTTCTTTCAAACTTTACTTTCAATCTCTTTCATTCTAATCTTCAAAGTTCTTTGCATTCTTCAAAGCTTTTTATCTTCCGGTCTTTGAGTTCCACTGTTTGTTCCTTCTAAAGCACCAAATATTACAATCTCAATTCTTCTTTTCCCTCAAAAACTAAATGGCTAAGACGTCAAAAACTGTTCTGTAGAAAGAAACCGCTTCCTCGTCTCGACCGGCCGGCGAGAAAAAAAGGCGGAACCACGCCCTGAGGAATTTGTTCCCGGGGTGTGTGTCATTATTTCTGACTTCAAAGTTGAGAAAACCTCATCGGTTCCTGGTCGATGCGAAACGGTATCGAGATACATATGCTCGATACCCTAAATCCTCCTCGACCAGGTAAAGAAGGATTGCAACTGGGCAAACAAGGAGGTGGTGGTGCCGGCACCAGGAGAAGCGATCACTACCTACGTGGAAGGGTTTCTAAGTGTTTACACTTACCCCTTCACATTGGGTCAACTCGATCCAGTGATCATGGACTTCTGTAAGAAATATCAAGTGACCCTCATCCAAATTCACCACTCTTTCTGGAGGACTGTAATACTGCTCCGCTTCTTCGTGAGCAAAGTCGATGGGCTTCCTTTCGCCCTTGACCATCTCATAGGACTGTATATCCCTCGACTCTATCGAGGTGGGCTGATAAAGCTTCAACGCCGATCCACCAAGGCACCCTTCTCGAGTATAGACAAAGACAAGGACCGAGGCTGGATGGGCCGATTTGTTCGAGTGAGGACCATTGATCTAATCCTGGCCGAGAGTATGCCATTTTCGGATAAGTGGAACATGAAACGTAAGCCTGATTCCATCATCGATTTCTTCTTATTATTTTCATTTCTTCTGCCTCTCTTATCGGTGTTCTTCTCGATGCAGCCACTGCCTGGATGCCGGGAGCAGTTCCCCATCTCGAGAATTGGGTTAGGAGCCTAGTATCGAAGTCTACACATGTTGAGCGCACATGACGCAATTTGTCAAAGGGCCGGTGGGAGGCCAACAATCATGGTAAGCCTTCTTCTCATCTTAATATTTTGGTCATTGCTTAAACATTTTTCCGAGCTAAATCAGTTTCTTCTTTTGCAGGTCTCGGGATAGATGCAACGATAAGGCCCCTGTCCGGTGATGAAAAAGCCTCACCATCTATCTCGAAGCCGGCGAAAGAGAGCAAGAGGAAGAGGGCCTCGACCTCCGAGGGGCAAGAGCCCAAAAAGAGAGCAGATCGCAAACCCAAAAAGAACGTTATACCCCTGATTATGGAGTCAGTCCAACTTCTAAGGAAGGAAAAATAAGAAGAACAAAAAAAGGATGATTCTGGGCTGGTGGCCCGAACACGAGCTAATACCGAGACTCAAAGGGTCACTGAGTTAGTGGAAGTTGAAAACATTCTACCCCGATATGATAAGGTCCCAGGAGAAGATTCGGCCGAAGTCCTCGAGCCGGATATAGTCGAAGGTGCCTCACCTTGAGGTGAGAGGACTGCTGATGAGGCGGTGGATGTTGTTGTGGAGGCTGGGCTCGAGGCTCCTCGAGACAAAGAGAATTCCCCAAAAGATCTACTTGGGGCAATAGAAATCGAAGAGTCCCCATCGTTTCCTTCATTATCCGAGGAAATGATTTAGGAGGCTCGGGCCATGAAGACTTCTCACGTAGAAGGGATCTATGGAGAGGAGGATCCTTTCCGTGGTTATTTTGCTGGGGTCGACGTTGTCGCTGGTCTGAGCGATTTGGAGGTGCCGAGGAAGAGTCCGGGGCGAGGCTTCCTAGAGTTTTAGACTGAACAACTAGTTTCTCGCCCCTAGTGCCGATCCCAGGTGCAAACGAACAATTATTATCACGGTCCCGGAAGATGCACGAGTTCTTGCTGCCCCCGTAGGGGTGGCTAGTTAACTTCGGAGTTTGGTTACGGAGGAAGACCAAGCTGTGATGGACAAGGTGAGAGCACCTTGTCTTTTTAACGAGGCCCAACAGGCTCTGAACCGGGTAAGCCCCTACTTTCTTTTTCAATATCAATTTTCATACTTGAGTTTTTCTCTTTTCGTATATTCTTTCTTTTCTATTTTTGTAGGCGTCGGTGCTTCATCATAAAGCTTTGTTTCGATATCTAGGGGAGCTGAGCCGATATGTGGCCGAAATCTGAGGGCTCACTGAGGAGAAAGACACCTTCAAGCTTCTCAGTGAGTAAAGAGAAGAGGAAGCAAAGGGCCTTCGTGCTGAGCTAGAAGCAGCTCAGAAAGAACAAACTGATCTGACCGAGCAAGTAAGAAGAATCTTAGAAGTTAAAGATACTGATTCAGGCATGGTGGCTAACATCTCGATCCCACAGGTCCAACAAAAGCTCGATATAATCGGGCAACTTTGTGAGGAAGTGGATGTAGTGAAGGTGGAGACCATAGCGTGGAAGAAAAACATGAATCGACTTGCCTCAGAAAAGGAGGCTGCCCGAGCTCAACTGTCCTCGGCTGAAAGCCAACTCCAAAGTATGAAAGAGAAAAACTTGGTGCAAGCCAAGAAAATTGAGGAGTTCCAGTCTCGGTTGGGTTCAACAACTTCTGATCGAGAGAAGCTGGTCACAGAACTTGCAGCGGCCAAATCTGAGGTTGAAACAGCCAAGGCTGATGCTGATGCAATTGTCGCCGTCTACCGGGCCGATACCGAAGCCACTCAGGTTCGGGCAAAGGATGTTGCTGAAGCTACTCAGGCTCGAGCACACTGGGTTGCCGAGCATGCCAAATGCCTGTCTCGAAGGGATACTCTCGAGGAGATCCACACTCGTGGCTTCGATCTTACTACCGAGATCGAGAGTACAAAAGAGATTGAAGCTAAAGCCAAAGTGTTGGCCTTTCCCGATGATGACAATTCCGGGAGTATGAGCGCGTCCGAGAGTGGAGAAGGCCCCGAGAGTGAAGATGCTGCTCCCGAGGAAGACTAGACCCTTAGAATTTGTATCTTTTCTTCACGGTTCGTTTAATGTTGTTTTGGCTTTTTTGTACAGAATTCCGATCGGGCCATGCTGCCCTTGTAAATAATTTTTTGACATATATATAAAAATTTCTTCCTTTCTTCCTTGTGAAATTTTTCTTGCTTTCTGCCTTATGAAATTGTATTCTAAGGACCGATATTTAGGCAATTTGATCGAAACTGAACTAGTATAGCTTTTATGATAAAGTTAGTGCTTGTTCGAACTCGAAGTAAAGTAACCCTTAGGTTTTTATTTCAGCGAGGTCTTTCGAACTCAAAGCAAAAATAACTCTTAGACTTTTGTATTAAGCCGATACGACCTTTGTAAAAAGAATGTTTATGGCTTTCTCCCCTTTTCGGCTTGAAAAAGTTTTTTACCATTTGTATTTGTAAAAATTTAATGACTTGGAATGAAATAAGGAAGTGTTCTAGAGTTCAAACAATTTTGTACTCATTAGAGTTTTCAAGGCTTGATATTATCTAAGCCTTTTATGATTTTTCCGGGGGTAGCCTTATTAATCGGTTTATGAAAAAATTTCGAAGGCTTGTTTTATTACGAAATTCGGATGTCTTCGAACTGTGTTAATTTGACCGTAGCCTCTTTAATTCGGGATTTTCCTTTTGGACTTATTTTCCCATTTTACTTCAAGCTTGCCCGAAGTGTCAGTCCCCGCGTGAGGTGGCTGTGGCCTATAAAAATCGAGGGTTTCCTTTAAGGTCATATGATCTCGAAGTTTTAATAATTCTGTCTCGTCTATTTTTCGGACGGCAGTCCCTGAGCGTAGGGGTAACTATCCGAACTCCAGTTATGATCGGCCCTTAAGCCCGTTTACACAATTAGTCGAGAGTATGAAATTATAAAGTAGAAAACTTTTCTAAGGAATGAGATATCAACAAGGAAGAATTAATTCTCTTTATAAATGATTATACATGCGTACATGTTTGGTGTCAGGGCTCGAGCAACCTATACGGGCACGGTTCATTTGACCGTTTGGCCCTTACAAAATTTACCTATCGAGACCCTGCTGCTATGAAGTAATTTCCTCGCAACAAAGTTGACGTTCGAGGGCAATGCCCCCTAGTATTCGAGATTTATTGCAAAGAAGCCTTAGATACTTTTGAATTGTTCTAAGTTAGCAAGTTCAATGGTTACCTTGTTAAAAATCTCACCGGAAAACCCATTTGGGACAAAACCGGTCTAAGGGAAAAAGAGTGCAAACCGTGCTTTCAGACCTAAAGACTTCGTGTCGAAGAAAACCCTCGCCTCTTCAGGTCGAACACCTGCAAGAGTTAGTCTAAAATATAAATGAAAATGAAGGGGACTTACCTTAGCAGTAGTATCGTTTTAGGAGTGACACGTTCCAATTGCTCGGTAGTTGTTCGCCGTTCATTGTGCCGAGCTTGTAGGATCCCTTTCCGGTGATTTTGAGAACCTGGTACGGTCCTTCCCAGTTCGGACCCAGTTTTCCTTCATTCGAATTTCGGGAGTTGAGGGTGACCTTTCTTAGAACTAAGTCCACGATGTTAAAATGCCGAAGATTAGCTCTTCGATTGTAGCACCTTTCGATCCGATGCTTTTGTGCCGCTAACCAGACGAGGGCGGCTTCGCATCTTTCATCCAATAATTTTAGGCTCATATTCATGGCCTCGTTATTTGATTCTTCTGTTGCATATTGGAACCTGCTGCTAGGTTCCCCGACCTCTACCGAGATAAGAGCTTCGGCGCCATAGACTAATGAGAACAGTGTTGCTCCTGTACTAGACTTCGACGTTGTGCGGTATGCCCAAAGAACCTCGGGCAGTATGTCTCTCCACTTTCCCCTGGTGTCGGTCAATCTCTTCTTAAGATTCTGAATAATGGTTTTGTTGGTCGATTTGGCTTGTTCGTTCCCCCTAGGATGATAAGGCGTAGATAAAATTCTTTTGATTTTGTGATCTTCAAGAAATTTAGTCACTTTGCTGCCGATGAATTGTTTTCCATTGTCACATACAATCTCGGCAACATTCCCGAATCGACATATAATGTGGTCCCGAATGAAGTCTATGACTTCCTTTTCTCGAAAGCCTGTGCTTTAACCCACTTAGAAAAATAATCAATCATGAATAAAATAAACTGAGCTTTACCTGGGGCCGATGGGAGAGGGTCGATGATGTCTATTCTCTATTTAATGAATGGCCATGGGGATACGACCGAATAGAGCTGTTCGCCGGGCTGATGGATCATTGGCGCATACCTTTGTCATTTGTCGCACTTTCAAACGAATTCCTCGACACTTGAATGATTTCCACAAGTTCCCTCGTGAATTTATCATAGGACGTATTCGGTGTCTCCCGGTCCCAAACATATTGCCAACGGTCCATCGAACATCCTTCTAAACAGTGATCCATTTTCGAACAAGGTGAACCGTGCTGCCTTTGTACGTAGAGCTCTCGACTCCTTTGGATCTGATGGAAGTTTCCCATTCTTCAAGTACCCTATGTACTTGTTTCTCCAATCCCAGGTCAAACTTGTGGAGTTAATCTTGGGGTGACCTTCTTCGACCATCAATCTCATGAGTTGTACGACAGCCCTCGAGTTGAGCTCGTCATCTTCGACTGATGAACCTAAGTTTGCAAGGGCATCGTCCTCGCTGTTTTGTTCTCGAGGTACACGTTGTAAGGTCCATTCCTTGAATCGATGTAGAGTTACCTGTAGCTTATCCAAGTACCTCTGCATTCTGTCTTCTCAAACTTCGAAAATTATTTTAACTTGGTTTACCACGAGGAGGGAATCACATTTGGCCTCGATGACCTCTGCTCCCAAGCTTTTAGCCAACTCGAGATCTACAATCATGGCGTCGTACTCGGCTTCATTGTTAGTTAATTTTGAAGTCCTGATAAATTGTCTAATAATATTACTCATGGGTGGTTTTAGAACGATACCCAGCCCGGACCCTTCACATTTGAAGCACCGTCCGCGAAGAGGGTCCATACCCCCGAAGATGTACCTGATTTTATTAACAATTCTCTTTCAACCTCGGGTATGAGGGCTGGCATGAAGTCAGCCATGAAGTCTGCCAAGATTTGAGACTTGATGGAGGTTCGGGATACGATACTCGATATCATGCCCACTGATCTCAACGGCCCATTTGGCTAATCGACCCACAAGCTAGGGTTTGTGCAAAATGTTGCGAAGAGGATAGGTCGTTAAAACACATATTGGATGACATTGGTAATACCGTTTTAATTTCCTAGAGGCGCTTATTAAAGAAAGCGCAAATTTTTCTAAGTGTGGATATCTGGTTTTAGTCTCACCTAAGGTCCGACTAACATAATAAACAGGGAATTGTGTACCTTGTTCTTTTCGGACTAGGACTCCACTTACCGTTGTTTCTGAGGCTTCCAAGTACAAGTAGAGTTTCTTGTCCACTTTCGTGGTGTGAAGCAGTGGCGGGCTCGATAAATATCATTTTAGTTCCTCCGAGGCATGTTGGCATTCCGGAGTCCATGCTATGCTACTCTTCTTCTTAAGCGGTGAGAAGAATCGGTGACTCCTATCAAAGGACCTCGAAATGAATCACCCTAGGGCGGATATGCACCCCGTTAGCCTTTGTGGCTTTGACATTATCTACGATCGTGATATCCTCGATAGCTTTGATTTTGTCGGGGTTGACCTCGATTCCCCGAGTCGACCCCTAACACACACTTTTCTTGGTTGAGCTTCATATTATACTTTCTCAGTATATCGAAAGTCTCTTGAAAATGTTTCAAATGGTCCTCTGCTCGCAGGGACTTAACTAACATGTCCTCAATATTAAAATTCCATTAATTTTCCTATTTGTTCTTCGAACATTCGGTTTACTAGGCGTTGATAAGTTGCACTAGCATTTTTTAGTCCAAAAGGCATTACATTATAACAATAGGTGCCATATTTAGTGATAAACAAAGTCTTTTCCTGATCCTTCAAGTTCATCCGTATTTGGTTGTACCCGGAGTAGGCATCGAGAAAACTGATAATCTCATGGCCGGCCGTGGCATTGATCATACTATCGATATTTGGCAAAGGAAAAGAATCCTTAGGGCATGCTTTGTTCAAGTCTTTATAATCTACGCACATTCTAAACTTATTTCCCTTCTTAGGGACTACCTCTATGTTTTCTAACCATTCACGATACTTACTTCCCGAATGGACTCTATTTGATAAGTTTGGTTACCTCGTCCTTGATGAATGCATGCTTAACCTCGGACTAGGGCCTTCTTTTTTGCTTTACTAGAAGGAACTTCGGGTCCATGCTTAATCGATGGGTAGTGATGTCCGATGGGATCCCTGTCATATCGAGATGGGACCAAGCAAAGCAATCCATGTTATCTAAAAGGAATTGAATAAGTTTTTTCCTGAGCTTGGCAGTTAAACCCGTGCCCAGGTATACCATTCTTTCGGGCAGGTACTCGATCAGTATGGCTTGTTCCAGCTCTTCAACCGTTGATTTGGCGGCATCGAAATCATCGAGAATTATGAAAAATCGGGGGATCCAATAGTAATCGTCCTCGTTTGTCCCCTACTCCTCCAATTGGGTCGAGGCTGGTATTTGTGGTTTCTATTTGGCCTCCTATTTTCCCTTCAAATCCGATCGCTTTGCTGATGAGAGTGTCGATACCGGTATCATTTCACCAACTGCAAACATCTCCTTGGAGGTAGGTTGCTCTCCGTACACCATTTTGACTCCCTCCGGTGTCGGGAACTTCAGAACTTGGTGAAGGGTCGAGGGTACTGCTCTCATGTTATGGATCCAAGGCCTTCCAAGAAGGGCATTGTACCTTGTGTCACCCTCGATCACATGGAACTTTGTTTCTTGGATGGCCCCGGCCACGTTCACTAGCAAAATGATTTCACCTTTGGTGGTTTCACTCGCCATGTTGAAGTCGTTAAGAACCCGGGTTGCGGGCACAATTTGATCCCATAGGCCGAGCTGTACTACGACCCTCGATCTAATGATGTTGGCCGAGCTACTTGGATCAATCAATACACGTTTAACTTGAATTTTATTTATATGAACATATATTACTAGTGCGTCATTGTGGGGTTGCCTCTGCATCCTCATCATTGAAACACAATGTCCCTTCTGGTACATAATCCCGAGTTCATTTTTCCCTCGTGATCGACACCTTGGTGCGCTTGAGTATGGGTCCCTATGGAATATCGATCCCACCAACGATCATGTAAATTACGTGTTATGGCTCTTCTTGTTCATTCTTTCTGTTAGCATCCCTGTCTCTGGAGTGGTTCTTAGCTCGGTCGCTCAAGAATTCTCGAAGATGCCCCTCATTCAGGCTACCTCCTCCCTCAACTGTCTGCAATCCTCTATTCTATGGCCATGGGTTCCATGATACTTGCACATTTGATTAGGATTTCTCTGGGCCGGATCGGTTTGTAGTGGTCGAGGCCACCTGGTGTCTTAGATGCGTCTGATGGCCGATACAATAGCTGACGCATCAACGTTGAAGTTATACTCCGACAGCCGAGGTTCTTCTTTGGGTTCGACGTTCATATCGAAACCACTCTTACTCATGAGCCCTCGGGATCTCTGTCATTGATCATTTCTTCTATCGCTTTAAACAGGGTTGCGTCCAGGACCATTATTTCTCTGATCTCCACCGTATGGTTGATATCAATCTCTATTCGATCATGGTTCTCGGTCGATGTCCCTTTGAACTTTGCCGATGAGCTTATTTGGATAAACGGCTCCCGAAGGAGCCCCAACATGATAATCCTCGACACTGATTTTTGATGTGTACCGATTATGCATATCGGCCCAGGTTACAACTGGATACTCGATCAAATTCTGCTTTAACTGTTGCGAGGGTACCGAACTTTGTATGTTTAGACCTTGAGTGAAAGACTGAATGGTCCAATCATCCTCGATAGGGGGTAGATCCATACGCTCCATTTGGAACCGAGATATGAACTCTCTAAGCATCTCGTTGTCTTTCTGCTTCACTTTGAAGAGGTCCGAATTCCTATTCTTGACCTTTATGGCTCCGACGTGTGCTTTGACGAAGGAATCTACAAGCATGGAAAGGAATCAATGGAGTTGGGCGGAAAATTATGGTATCATATCATCGCCCCCTTCGATAAAGTTTCATCGAATTTCTTCAACAGAGCGGACTCTATCTCATCATCCTCTAAGTTGTCCCCTTTATTGTGCATGTGTAAGAAGTGACATGCTCATTGGGGTCGGTAGTTCCATTATATTTGGGAATTTCTCGCATGCGGAATTTCTTTGGGATGGGCTTAGGAGCCGCACTCAGGGGAAAATTCTTTTGTACTAACTTCTTTGAATCCAAACCCTTCAGGCCTGGAATTTGATCAACTCGGGAGTTATACGTTTCCATTTTTTTCTCATTTGCTTCAATATTCTTCTTCCTTGATTCGATTCTCTTTGTTAGCTCCTCGAGCATTTTTATAATAGCAGGGTCAGTCCTCGATCCGTTCACGTTTGACCTCTCATGTACTGGTTCGGCCCTGTGAATAACTTCTAGTGAGGGCTCGGGTTCGGCCCTACTCGGTGTGTGGTTCTGATTTTAGAGTTGCTCTATGGCAGCTTGTTGAGCCTGCAACATTTCGAATATTATTCAAAGGTTGATTCCGCCGTCTTTGCCGCCCTGTGCATTTTGACCGGTTGATCGAACATCTCTGCGGATGCTAATTTCGGGGTCGACGCCCAAATTTGCATTCAGGGCAACATGGGAACTAACGTCGATGGGATCTGCAACTGGTACTCCCTCGAGGTCAGACTGAGGCACTTCGTTCCTTGGGGCGGCTATGTTTTCCTTTTCTCTATGAAAACGGAGGCCATTATCGGCGTGTGTGGGTACTTCTTGAGAGTTCGACATATTAATCCTGAAATCTAAAACACTTACAAGAACAAGTGTAAAGCAGTGCGCGTTATGAAAATTAGTACCAAACAGTCACTATTATCCTTAGCCCCATGATGGGCACCAAACTGTTTACCCTTAAAATCGGATAACAATTAAATTTATAAGTGGTTTTAAGGATATGTGATTTCACTTGGCACAAATTGAGAAATATGAAAATTAATGTTAGAAATTGACTGTAAAATAAAGCGAACCAATATGAAGCGTAGTTTGGCCCTTGAGCTGGATCGCCCTCGAACCAAATAAATGTTCAATTGAAAAGGATGAACTGAAAAACAGAATAAGAGAGCTTAAGAGAGAAAATATATTATATTGCTTTGTTATGCGTGAATGTGATTATTACAAAATGATTAGAACCCCTTTATATAATAGGGGAATTCTACTTATGGTACAATTCTAAATACCGAAGGAAATCCCATGATTGGTTCAATAACCAGTCTTGATTTGATACGTGCCGAGATTTCCGTCACGATCCTTGACTGATCACGTGTATCTCGGCTTTCCGTTATTCAACTCGGCATGCTTTTTTTGGTCTTGCTCGATGCCTATCCCGTTCGGTCTCGTCCTCGGCTGGTCTTAGTCTCAACTAGTCCTCGGATTGCAAGCTTGATAATATATCTTCATGTCGTGATTTTTCGTAACACAGGACCGATCCTCGGCCTACCATTCTAGCCTCGATTAACCATACAAAATTGGGCGAGCCCGATTTTAACCGTATACACGTTTGCTAGTGGTTGTGGAAGGGTTTTCAAAGTCTATTTCTTTTATCAATAACAAATAATATAATTTTTCAGTGAAGGGTGTTCAATTAACCATCCTAGACACACATTTCTTCACCCTTGCTCGTAATACTCTTCACCAGTTAAAAGTTGCTAAATTTCAGGAACAAAATCTCCGATTTGTATTTGCACTCAAAAGTTGGCATTTCTGGCATTGAGAGACTTAGATATAGACATATTTCTTTATTTCTTCTTCATTGAGACAGGAGATGCCCAAGTAAAAAAAATCATTCACATACAATGTAGAACTTTTTCATATATCAATATATAAGGGGAAGGGAATCATGACAAGTACAAGTACTACAACACTTCATCATCAACAAAACTGTTTCCTATAGAACAAGTTTTTACACTAGTCGTAGACCTATGTTTGGAATAGAGGGGTCACCGGAGCTTGCTAACTTGGCAAAAATTCTAGATAAATATGTATATACGTTAAAAATGATTATATATTTTACTTGGAACCCTTAGATCAAAATTTAGATAAGGGCACTGGTTGAGCAGTTCACTCATGTCCTCCACCTTCAAATTCTGGGTCCAACTCTAGCCGTATATACCTGGGTGTACAAATCAACATTTCACATGCAGAAAAAAAACCACTATATTATGTCAACTGGAATTGCATTGATTTTTCTCTAAGCTCCTCTACACCACGTGACCATATGAGCCTTCTAAAGTCTGGACTCTATGCGCATGCGTCCTTTTTAAAAAAAAGAATTTATAACATGTGGTGTTTAGGTCAACTTGTATACATCTTGACTATTTCATGAGTATATGCTACCTTCCACGGGAGCCTTGGAGCAACAGTAAAGTTGTCTCCTTGTGACTTATTGATAGGTTATAAGTACCTTATTTTATGTTTTGATAATCTAAAAAACTTAATGTCGGGAACCAAATAAGGAACCTGAAACAAATCTGGTACACATTCTCAAGCATGTGGAAATGACTAGACTTAAGCTGGAGATGTTCGGCAGTCTTTCAGAAGTTAAAGAATCAACAAGGAGAACAAATGGACATTAGTTCCCTTGGTGATCGTACCAGTCAACTCTCCAACAGCTGGAAAGTGGCTGCCTGCACGCAACCGTACATCAGTCAACTCCATTGGGAAGGATATTATACCTAAGTTGCTTACATCATTAAAGTGATGTCATCAATGTTATATTAACATCAAACCAAAGACAAAATATCACTTGACACTCAGAGAATTTACTCAAGCACTCTCACAGTGATTGATCATCCAGCAAATGATTCTCAAGTGCATCAAGAACAAAGAACAACACTGCTATGAACCAGTTCCCCATATCAAGTTATTATATGTCCTTAGTTGAGTTGTACCTTTGTAAAAGTTCTTACTTGTAATTCTTACTTAGCTTACTTAGAAGCATTGTGTAGGAAACTCTTTGTAAATCATAAACCCTTGCTTTGTGTCTTGACTAGAGTTAGTCGAGTTGTAAAGTCTTTGTAATAGAGGTATTACAAAGTGGCTTGTAATATGATTGTTACAAGTTAGTGAACGATTAAGAAGTTAATTCCTAGGTTATAATAAGTTGTAATCTAAAAGTTTGCTCAGTAGTGAAGTTGAAATTCTACAAGGGTAGGTCGTTGTTTTTAATCCCGTGAGCTGGAAATTTTTCATGTAAAAACTCTCAGTGTCAATTACTTACTGCCGTGTATGTGATCTGTGAAAACTAATAGAGAACCTGGTTCTCTATATAGTTGGTTGGACCCTCGAATTCTATCAATTGGCATCAGAGCAGGTTCTTTCTATCAGGCTAACACCTAGAAAGGATCCTCATGGCTACTCCTCCAAACTTTGAAGAAGGTCTATCTACCTACATGCCACCAAGGTTCAATGGCCAGTATTATGGATGGTGGAAGACCAGGATGCACAACTTCATCATGGATGAAGATTCCAAGCTCTGTGACATCATCTGTGATGGACCCTTCGTTCCTACAAAAACCAGTGACGACCCTGCTGTAACTGTTCCCGAAAAAAGAAAAGAATTCAATGACGCGACCGAAAAGTCTTGTTTCTGGCATTGGTCCTAATGAATACAATAGGATATCGGCATGCTAGTCAGCCAAAGAAATCAGGGAAGCTCTCCAGACAGCTCACGAAGGAACAACACAGTTCAAGCAATCCAAGATTGAGATGCTCACAACTGAATTTGAGCTCTTCAGGATGAAAGATGATGAATCCATCCAAGACATGCATACTCGCTTCACATCTATCATCAATAAGCTTCACTCGCTTGGAGAAATTATTCCAAGAAACAAACTTGTCAGGAAAATACTTAGTGTACTACGCAGTTCCTGGGAAAGCAAAGTGAATGCTATCACAGAGGCAAAGGACTTGAAGAAGCTGACCATTGATGAACTTGTTGGCAATCTGAAAACATATGAAATGAAGAAAAAGAAGGACAATGAAAGACGAGAGTCCAAAAGAGAAAAAAACCTGGTTCTCAAGATAGACAACAATGACTCAAGTGGTGAGGATCGTGATATGGCTTACTTGACAAGAAGATTCCAGAAAATGGTTCACAGAAATGGAGGCATTCCAAAAAGGGGTAGTTCTAGCAAGCCAAAAAATTATGACCTATGTCATATATGTGTCAAGCTGGGACACTTCATCAAGGATTGTCCCCTCCTAAAGTAAGATCAATTCAATCACAACACAGACAAAGCGGCCAAGAGAAACCCGGTTCCTGATAAACACTTCAAGAGAAAGAATGTCGCTGACAATGTTGTGAATCAAGCTCTTGCTACATGGGGAGACTCCTCCAGTGAATCTGAAGAAGATAATGATCATGGTGACAATTCAATGATGGCAGTAGAAAGTGATACAACTGAGTATGACTCCATTTTTGCCATTGATGGCTCAGCCTGATGATGATGATGAAGATGACAACGACGATGATGAGGTAAATTTTCTGGATGTTCAGAGAAATCTGAAATCTTATTCTCCTAAAAAACTCATGTCTTTGGAAAATGTTTTAATAGATGCATACCACAATCTTATAAATGATAAAAATTCTCTAACTGTAGAATTAGGAGAAGCAGAACAATCTAGAGATGACCTAGTAGTCGTTGTGGTAGATTTGAAAGAAACTATTGAGAGTTTGAAAGAAGAAAAATATGCCCTAACTGAAAAAATTGCAAACGTAGAACATAAAAAAAGATGATCTAGTGGTTGTTGTAGTTGATTTAAAAGAGACTATTGAGTGTGCTAAGAAATAGAAAGAAGTTTTAGTTGAAAAGGTTGCTAACTTAGAACTTGAGAGAGATGATCTAGTAGTAGTGGTGGTTGATTTGAAGGAAACCATTACGTGTCTTGAAAAAGAAAAAAATGTCTTGACCAAAAGAGTTGCTAACACCGAGCTTGAGAGAGATGACTTACTAGCGGTAGTAGTTGATTTGAATGACACAAATTAAGGAACTGAAAGGAGAGGGTAGGCATAAGACTCTTCACAAAGTAAGGAAGTTTCTAATGAAATACATCTTAGGCTTGAAGATGAGATGAAGACAGTAAAGTCTGGACTGTGTATTGAACTTGAAAAGAACAAATAACTTCAGGAAGAACTAAGAAGATTCAAGAGTGATCTTGAAAAATTACTCAAATAGACATGGTCCTCTTATGCTACCACTGCCATGTACATAAATAATGAGGGGAACATGCAGGGAATTGGGTTTCAAAGGAAAAAGACTCCCTACAACCCTCATAGCAAGTATGTTACTGTACCCAATAACTTGCTTTGTACTCACTGTGGTAACAATGGGCACCTTAAGGAAAACAACAAGGCTAGGGTTCAGCCTCAATAGAAAAATAAAGTTTTTGCTAAGAAAGTAAGTACTGCTAGAGAACCTGGTCCCTCATATAGAAAATGCATGATGCTTGACTACAAGAACTCTCTTTCACGCTTTTCCTCACTACAAGGGACCCAAACTTGTTTGGGTTCCTAAATCTAACCCTTAATTTCCTGTGCAGGGAGCAGTGAAAGGGAGCAACCAACAATGGTACATGGATAGTGGCTGCTCAAAGCACGTGACTAGAAACAAAATCGATTTCCTTTCACTGAAGGCCTACAAGGAGGGAGTGTATCCTTTGAAAATGGCAAAAAGGGATACATTCTAGGATTTGGAAGGATTGACAAGTTATTCTCTCACTCTATTGAAAAATATGTACTGTGTCAATGGTTTGAAGTACAGCCTGTTGAGTGTCTCTTACATATGTGACAAGTGAAACAAGGTGGAATTTTTGTCAAAGATATGCACAGTCACAAATCTTGTGACTGGTGAGGTGGTGTTAGTGGCCAAGAGATACAAGAACATGTATGTTGCTGATTTTGAGTCCCTATAGAGTGGTGATCTTAGCTACCTAAGAGTTGTTGATGATGACGCTGAATTATGGCACAGAAGGTTGGGGCATGCAAGCTTTTCATTACTGAACAAACTAGTCCAGAAGGACCTGGTTCGTGGTCCACCCAAATCAAGCTTCAAGGAACACAAAGTGTGTGATGTGTGTGCAAAAGAAAAACATGTCAGATCCTCATTCAAGCCCAAAAAGGAAGTTAGCCCCTCAAGGCCACTTGATCTTCTTCATATGGATCTATGTGGACCTATGAGGGTGCCAAACAGAGGAGGAAAAAGATATATCTTTGTGATAGTGGACGACTACTCCACATTCACTTGGACCCTGTTTCTCAGAACTAAGGATGAAACCTTCCAAGTATTTGTTGCTTCTGGAAAGAAGATCCAACTGAATATGGGAAGTAATGTTTCTTGCATCAGATCTGACCATGGGACAAAATTTGATGATGCCAAATTTGATAAATTCTGTGTTGAAAATGGCATTACTCATAATTTCTCAGCTCTAAGAACACCACAACAAAACAGTGTTGTAGAAAGGAAGAACAGGACTCTTGAAGATGTGGCAAGGATAATGCTAATTGACAGTGGCATTTCAAAAAAAAAATGGGTAGAAGCAGTCAACACTGCATGCTACTTGATAAACAAGTGCATGATCAGGTTTCTTCTAAACAAAACACCTGAATTGTTGAATGGAAGAAAGTCCAAGCTGACGCATTTGAGGTTATTTGGCTGCAAATGTTGTGTTCTCAACAATGGCAAGGAAGCGCTTGGAAAATTTGATGCCAAAAGTGATAAAGGAATATTTCTGGGATACTCATCCCAAAGCATAGCTTACAAAGTATACAACAAAAGAACTCAATGTATTGAGGAGAGTAATACATGTGATCTTTGATGAATCTCACCTCTCCTGTGAGAAGGACAGACATGATGATCAAGATGGAGAACCTTTATCTGTTCCAGGAGAATTATTTACATGTCAAATGGAAAGGCAGACATGATGAGTCATGTCAAGGAATCCAGTGAAGATGATGCAACTACATCTCCACCCATTGGAGAGGAACCTGGTCCTACGATCACAACAACAGAAGCTGAAAGTAGAGTTGTCGATGCAGTCCAAGGTACTCCAATTGCTGAAATAAGAAGAGGTCAAGAACCTCAGTCATAAATACCTGGGTCTTCTACCAATGAGATTCAAGTACCAAACTGGAAGCACAAAAGCTCACATCCTCTTGAAAACATAATCACTCCTCTTGACTCAGAAGTTCAAACCAGATCAAAAGCTAGAAACTCACTTGCCTTCTCAGCCTTTCTTTCCCAAATAGAGCCCAAAAATAACAAATAAGCATTGAAAGATGTAGACTGGATCACAACCATGCAAGAGAAGATGCATCAATTTGAAAGAAAAAAGGTACGACACCTAGTTCCTCGACATGCAGATCAAAATATTGTAGAAACCGGGAGGGTATTCAGGAACAAACTCGATGAGTTTGGAAATACAAAAAGAAACAAGGCAAGGCTTGTAGCTCAAGGCTACAATCAGGAAGAAAGGATTGACTATGATGAAACTTTTGCTCCAGTTGCTCGAATGGAAGCTATCAGAATTCTTATTGCCTTTGCATCTCATATGGAGTTCACATTGTTCTAAATGGATGTCAAAAGTGCATTTTTGAATGGCTTGCTAAAAGAAGAAGTTTATGTCAAGCAGCCACCTAGACTTGAGAATCACGAGCATCTTGAGCATGTGTTCAAATTGGACAAGGCGTTGTATGGCTAAAGCAAGCTCTCCAGACTTGGTATGAAAGGTTTTCAAAATTCCTTTTGAAAGTGGCTTTACAAGAGAGAAAATTGACAACACTATTTTTCTGAAGAAACGAGGGAGGAACCTGCTCATTGTGAAAGTATATGTTGATATCATCTTTAGAGCCACAGTCGGCTCTTTATGTGAAGAATTTGCAAAACTCACGGGGAGTGAGTTTGAGATGAGCATGATGGGAGAATTAAATTTCTTTCTGGTTCTACAGGTGAAGCAATCTCAAAAGGGAACATTGATAAGTCATCAAAAGTACATAAAAGTGCTGCTGAAAAGATTCAACATGGAAGCATCAAAAGTCATTGACACTTCTATTGCTACAGCTACTCGTCTAGACATGGATGAACCTGGTTCCCCTGTAAATCAGACCATGTATAGAGGCAACATAGGGTCACTCTTGTATCTCACTGCATGTCACGCCCCAAACCTGGGAAGGCATGGCTGGCACCCGGTGCCGCATTGGCCCGAGAAAACCACTCTGCAACTCTCTTTTTTCTTTGTAAATATCATGGGCCAACATGGCCACAACTCGTAATGTATAACTATAAGCGGATAACACTGTATCACTGAATCAATTTTCCTAAAACATGAATACATATGGGCCGTTAAGGCCTCTGACATACAAATGAACCTATGTCTACAAAGCCTCTAAGATTAATTGACATCAAATGGGATAGGGTAACGACCTACCCATAAGTCTGTAGCAAAATTCTGACAGGATGACTCATAGGCTCGGCTGCACTCCGAATGAGGTGGAGACTTACCGA
Source organism: Nicotiana knightiana (assembly GCA_005239525.1). Lineage (NCBI taxonomy): Eukaryota > Viridiplantae > Streptophyta > Magnoliopsida > Solanales > Solanaceae > Nicotiana > Nicotiana knightiana. Next base: position 42,770 of record ML392223.1, read on the forward strand.
TCTTTTGTTGAAGTCAATCTCGTCTACTATGAGGGCTCATCAAACTGATTATCTATACCTGCAGACATGAATGCAGAGTCCCCAACAAAAGGACGTCATTACGAATAATGTACTGAGTATGTAAGATAGAAATGAAACATAACAATTAGTCAACATTAATTAAATACATATAAGAATCAACCTGAATCTCTGAAGTGCCACCATATATATATATATATATATATATATATATACTTATCATACTTATATATATAAGGCTTCTCTTTGAGACTGTTTCTATCCATATCGTATGATGCATGACTGCCCAACTGATCAGTGGTAACTGCCGATCGGCCTTCGCACGGTGGTAAATACATGACTTCCCGACCGACCATAGCTCGGTGGTAAATGTGTAACTGCCCAACCGACCGTAGCTCGGTGGTAAATGAATATGCATGTATTACCATATTATAAACATTAACATCTTTATCAAATACCTCAACCACCAACATGTTGTCAATGTCCACCACCCATTAGAATCACAGTCAAACACTAAATTAAAAGGGCAAGTTCTCCTTTTCCATAATATATTTCAAATTAATACTTTATGGCTAATCGTCGGAGCTTAAGTTAAAAATAGTGTTTTTTTTTAATATTTGAAAATTAAAGATAATCTTCATACATTGTAAGTTTCACCCTTTTCTTTTCTAATATGATAGGTAAAGCAAACTGTGTGTTTCAAAGAAGTGCTCATAGAGAGAAATGACCAACCAAGTAAAAATAGTTCAAGAATAGCATAAAATTATCTGTGGCACAATGGCCAGCAGAAGCTAACACATCTTAAGTTCACAGGCTATTCCTGCAAACAATTGATTTTATATACTGTAGCCAAAGAATGCAACAATGAATGGCCAAAATTATACTCCATATACAAGCCAACTCCTGCAGATTAGAAACCAGTAATGGAAAATATAGCAAGGCCAGAACAGCTTGTCCAGAACAAATTGCATGAAAATGCATGTATACCAAGTTTAACACTTTACAGGAATGAATAGAACCACTTATGGAATATCATTACTTTTACATACTTTTACTTGGATCATGCCAAAAGAAAGAAGAGATAGCCTTAACATACCTGGAGTAGGAAAAACTCCGTATGATATTCTTGGAAAAGGTTTCATCGTACTTTCTTAGAATCACAAAATCTCGCGTTGTTAATGTGCTACGAAATTTTGTCTGAATTATTTTGTTGCAAGAATTTTGTTGAATATTGTTGGATGGAGTTCTAGCGTTTGGTTTGGAAATGTCTTGAATTTGAATTAGGAAGAAATCAAACTTGCAATGTCGCATGAAACCAAACTTGTAAGAATTTCTAACTTTTTGGATTACAGTACTTTTGTATACAAATTCTAATGAATGAAGTGTCTTTTAACTATCAATTAGGTCGCCACCTAACTAAAAGTGGCTAAGAGTCACTTATTAAGAAAGTGGCTTGCTGCCACGTCCCTTTTCCTTGCTTATCTTTAAAGACTTAATTAATTAGTATTATCTTATTTAACTAATTAATCTTCCATTAATCAATAATTAACTAATTATTTACGTAATTAAGAACTATCTCAAATTACTTAAAATACTATTCATTTTTAATATATTTTATGTACCTTACAATCATGGTCATGTGGTACCATATAAAATAAATACATACACTATTATTTTATTAAAACATCAATATAAAAGTACATATTTTTTCTCAATCTATGATTCTCCTAATCTCATATTAAGAGTAAAAAATTCTCGTATACTTAATTCTTAAAATGGTAAAAAGATAACCTCCTTTTATTGTGAGAAAATAATTTCTATCTTTACAATAAAGAAAATCTCCTAAACTTTCTCATATTATGTATATAATTTAAAGAATATTCGAAAGTAGTAATATTAATAACTGTATAAAATCATTTTTTTTCAAGCTATTTTGCCAAAATTATTTCACTCAAAATACCATATCAAATGTATATAACGGTGTCAATGTAACTGCAAGCAGACCAGATATTATTTTCAGTGTAAGCCTTTGTGCAAGGTTTCAATCTAATCCAAAAGAATCCCATCTGAAGGCTGCCAAAAGAATATTGAGATATCTCAAAGGAACGTAGGACCTGGTTCTGTACTATCCCACAGGAGACAACTTTGATCTTGTTGGGTATGTTGATGCTGATTATGCAGGATATCTGGTGGATAGGAAAAGCACGTCTGGAATGGCACATTTTCTGGGTTCCTGTCTAATCTCATGAGGTACAAGGAAGCAAAACTCGGTGGCACTCTCAACTGCAGAAGCGGAATATGGAGCAGCTGCTTCTTGCTGTGCTCAATTAATGTGGATCAAACATCAATTGGAAGACTTTGGAGTGTTCTCTGACTGTGTACCCCTATTGTGCGACAATACAAGTGCACTCAACATGGCCAAAAATCCAGTCCAACATAAGAGAACCAAACACATTGATGTGCGTCACCACTTCCTCAAAGACAATGTTGAAAAGGGGCTCATCTGAAATTTTGCAGCACGGAAGATCACATTGCAGACATATTCATCAAAGCCTTGAGCAGAGAACATTTTGAAAGAAATCGCATGGCACTGGGGTTGATAAAACCCAACTGAGAACCCGGTCCCTCAATGATTGGCTATGAAATAAATGCATAGGTAAAATTAGCTAAAAAGTGTTTTCTAGCAAAGTCTAACTCATCTCTATATCGTTACAGGTAGACACGTATGATGATTACATAGCAGTTGATGCAGTGCACGCTGGTAAAAAGGGTAAATCTTACACTTTCAAGATCCATCAGGGAACCTGGTTCTCCTGACATAGGTTAGTAGTTTCTTTGTTCTCTCATGCACAATTTGAATGGATAAAATAATGCCACATCATCAGTGTGTCAGTTTGTTTTCTTTGCATATTTTGAACCCAAATGTCTCACCCTTTGATAAGCGACCCGACTCCCAAAACTGCCGCCTTTCCCTAATCGGTCCCTCATCCATCTTAAATACATCCATCATTGTCATAACTCTTCACATCAAACTTCAAAATTTCTCTCTTCTTTTTCTCTTCAAACTACCAATCCTTCTTCTTCAACTCATCACTTCTCACCATGACTAAAAATCAAGAAACCTCGAGTGTTCCAAGTAACACCCCCATTGAGCCCTCACCAGATAAAAAACCAATGTTATACTCCTCACTCAACACCACCACTAGCCAAAACCCTAGGGTAGAGTCACCCTCACACCTAGTCTCCTCTCCTACCCATTTGAGTTCTGGTTCTCATCGGAGCTGCAAAAACTCGACTCCTATAAGTTTGTGGCTACGAGCTCTCCTCCTACTTCTGCGGAAAAACTGGGTGAAAAGGGTACAGTTGACGAAGAGGAAAATCAGGAAATCTCCAGTCTTCTTATGGACGAAGGCTCAAATGCAGACCAAACTACTGGTCCTGAGAATGCTGAATCAACAAAGACAGCTCCTAATATTGAGTCAACAGATAACACTCCTCATTCTCCTGTGTTTTCCATGGAGTTACAAGAGAAAGAAGAAATATAAAACATGTTATCTATAGCGTTTGGAGGGGTTATTATTGAAGGAGGTGAGGATGGGTCTGAGCCTCAAGGGGAAGAGTCTAAGACCTTGGTAGAAGGTAGAGAGCTTGTGCCTGTTGAACAATCGGCACATGACAATACTACTAGGGTACCTAATGAAGAACCTGATCCCTCCTCGGAGGATCCAACTCAAGGGTCCTCTCTAGAGACCCAGGTCAGTATTGATCATGTTCCCTCTCCTCATTTTTATGCTGAGCCTCTGTCTGTGGTGGTGCCTGAGATGAGATATGTATCTGGTGAAGAGAATGGGGATAGTGAAGAGGATTTCGATGATATAGCTATTGCTAGCTTTATCTGGGGTAGGCGTAGACCGGTTGCTACTCCAAAGCCAACTCCTAAACGACCCACTACGCGATTGCAAAAGAAAGAGGCTCTTGAGTACGGTCTTAAGAAAAGTCAAGTCAGTCAAAGGAGGAGGAAATTGTTTAAGGATGGGAAGGCTATGCATGAGAAGGTAGTGCCTGTTGCCAGGATGGATGATGAAGTGGACGAGGAACCTAGTTCCTTGACTCACAAGCGCTCACAGAAGCACTCTCTCTCCAAGTATAAAAAGAAATCTTCTGTGATGTTGAGAGTCCAAACAAGAGTGATGATGCTATCTCTAGTGAAAGTTTGGTGGACGAATCTGGTGACAAGATAGTGGAAGAAAGAGGTGGAAAATTTGGTAACAAGGTAATGGAAGATTCTGGTGAAAATGTGTGAGAAAATAGTGTCTGCCAAGTCCGTTGAGAAAGGAAAGTTGATGTCGTGAGGAACCCGGTTCCTCTAAAAAGGACAAATTTGATGAGTCCCAGAGTGCTGGGAAAGAAAAATTCAGGCATCAGAAGGTAATATGGGGCCGCACATTTGCCCCTGACATTTTCGAGCTGGTCGGGATCCGGCAATTGGTTGAAATCTGTGAATTCCAACATTGGACACACTTGTTTACAAGTGATGCTCCAAAAGTGTATGAGGAAGAAGTACAGAGCTTCTATGCCGACATCTTCAAAATTGAGGATGATCACATCTGCGTACTGGTGAATGGGGTTGACATTGTGATGGACTCTTCTTTGTTGGAGTGATTCTCGGTGTGCCTGCTGAAGGGTTGCCATCAATCCAAGAATCCTGCTATCACATCTCGCATTTTCGTACGATAAAAGTTTCGTCTTCAGTTAACCGACGTGGACTCGGGGATGAGATCATTTTGACGTTAACGTATTTACGTTTTAAAAAAAAAAGAAGATAAATAAGTGTTATGAAGGATAAAGGGGTACACGGATTAAAGAAAACGAGTTTCGTTGAAAATGGACAATTGGGAATGAAACACGGGTTGAGCGATAATACCCGATAATTATGAACTAGTACCAAGCAAGGTACCATGTGACCACATTAGTAATATATATAAAGTATATATGAAGTATTTTTAAAAATAAATAGAATTTTAAGTAATTTTTGGTAATTTTTAAATTATGCGGGTAATTGAATAAGTACCGGGTAATGGGACATTATCCGATTAACTAATAAGTGGATAAAAATTATTAAATATTCCACCCCAACCCCAAGTGGCAACTAGCCACATTATCAAGAAATGACTAAGACTCATTCCTTGATTAGGTGTCAAATGGATACAAATCCCTTTCATTCTTTTCAAGACTTTGGATATCCAAGTCTTTCCAATTCATTTTCATTTTGAAGACTTTGCATTTAAAGTCTTAAGAACAGAACGTTGCTTTTGCTTTCTGGATTTCAAATTCCAAACGTTGGCCCATTTTTTGTCATTAATCCATGAGATTTGGTTTCACTCCCTTGTAAAATATTCAAGACAAAAACGTGTCTTTGGTTTAAAACGAAAGACGTTGAGGCAGAAGAAAATAATTTCGTTCAAGTGTCAAAGAATCCAAGGCAACAAATTTCGTTCATAAGATTTAAAGAAGCAGAAGCTTCATTTCGTTCAAATAATTCAAGGAACATGTATGTTAAGGCTATCCCATCTTTCTTTTGGCATGATCCAAATTATACTGAAGAAACGAGCAAATACACAGTTTCTATAAATTACTCTATTCATAGAAATAGTAGGGGTGTCTATATTCTTGATTCCCCATGAGAATTATTATTATTTTCTATTCATGGGTCTCAGAATAATACGCAGTTGGAAAAGTTTATCCGGAAGGAATATTGAGATTATTACGTGCTTTTCATGCATTTCATACATGTGCATTGACCCATGACCAGATGGCGTTATATACGCGTATATATATAAATATATGTATATGGGATATGGGAAAAGGGTTACGCCGTTATATATGCACCACCACTTGATCAGCTGGTATATGATGATGATGTTGCCCATAGTGGCTGAAATATGATTCAAACGACGTTATATACACATATATATGTATGTATGTGTGTGTATATATATATATATGATTCAAACGGTGTTATATACGTGTATATATGTATGTATATGTATATGGGATATGGAAAAGGTTATGGCGTTATATACGCACCACCACCTGATCAGCTGGTATACGTTGATGATTTTGCCCACAGTGGTCGAGATAATATGATGGGATGCCCTCAGAGGCTTGATGATGTTATGAAACATGTACCTATGCACGACATGACATTCATACGCATATGCATGACACTATAATTATTTCATGATTTACGGAGTGATCCAAACTTACAGGTTGAGTCATTTACTCTAAAATTCTCTTATGTTTGTTATGTAATTATTTATGTGTCTTACATACTCAGTACATTATTCGTACTGACGTTCCTTTTGCCTAGGGACGCTGCATTTCATGCCCTTAGGTGCAGGTAGGTAAGCTAATGGTTCCCCTTCTTAGGATCCTTGATCAGCGAGAGTTGGCGTGCTCCATTTGATCCGGAGCTGCTTTTGATGTCGGTACGATACGTTTGTATACATATGTGTATATGGGTATGACGTGGCTCAGTCCCTTAGTTTCACTATCACAGCCCGTTGATCAAGCTATGAGGGGAGTAGAGCATGGTGTAACTACCCGACTAGTCATTTTTGAGCTCTAGTGCGTCGTTCAGCGGTTTGAAGTAGTGAGAAGCTTCATTTCAGGTATTATGACCCGTGGGCGTGGTCGGAATTGAATTCCAGGAAGTTTAGAATTGATTTGGAAAGATAATTTCTCATTTCAGAAGCCTTAAGTTGGAGAAATCAACTAAGATTGGAATTTTGAGTAAACGACCTCCGAATCAGGATTTGAAGGCTCCAGCAAGTTCATATGATGATTTTGGACTTGGGTGTATGTCCGGCTCGGGGTTTGGATAACCCGGAAGTGCTTCGGCGTATATTATGGAAGTTAGCATTTTAGAAGGATTTCATGAATTTGGTCTTGAAGTGCATATTAGTGAGGTTGATGTCCGTTTGGGATTCCAAGTCTAGGAATAGCTCCGTATGGTGATTCTAGAATTGGGAGCGCGATCGGAAGTGAATTTGGATGACCGTAGGTCATTTTGGGTCATTTGGCTAAAGATATAAATTTGAAGGTTTTTGAAAAATTCGACCGGAAGTGGGAATTTTGATATCGAGGTGGGAATGCGATTCCGGAAGTTGGAGCAGGTTCGTGTGTTGAATATGACTTGTGTGCAAAATTTGAGGTCAATCAGGTGTGATTTGATAGGTTTCGGCATAGGATGTAGACGTTTGAAATTCTAAGTTCTTAAAGAATTGGATTTGGGTTTGATTCGTGATTTCGGTGTTGTTTGATGTCATTTGAGGGCTCGAGCAAGTCCGTGTCATGTTTTGGACAGGTTTGTGTGATTGGACAGGGTCTCAGGGGGCCCCGGGTGGATTCTGGGTAATTGACAGATCAATATTTGAAGTTGGAGAAGGCTGAAGGTTGCTGTCATCTGGTGTAATCGCACCTGCGAGGCTTTGACCGCAGGTGCGGCTAAGGGCACCGCAGATGCGAGATTGGGGCTGGAGCAAAGGGACCGCAGGTGCGGGAGTTTTGTTGCACCTACGGAATTGCAGGTACGAAGAGGGATCGCAGGAGAGGGAGTTGCTGGGCTGAGTCAGAGCCGCACCTGCGATGGAATTTCCGCAGGTGCGGATCTGCCTGCGGATCCGCAGGAGCGGCTATTGCACCGCAGGTGCGAAAATGACTGGAGGCAGTGGGGTGTTTTAAGAACGGATTTTTGGCCATTTCTTCATTTGTCTCATTTTGGTGTGGCGATTTTGGGAGCTTAAAGAGGGGGATTTTCAGCAAGCATCAGTAGGTAAGTGAATTCTTCCCAGTCTGAAGTTAAATATGTGATCTTGCATGGATTTGAACATGAAAATTGGTAGGAAATTTGGGAAATTTTTGAAGAAACCTAGAAAATGTAAATTTTTAATTTAGCCACAAATTTGAGTATGGAATGTGGAGTAAATTGCATGATTGAACTACTAGGGCTATGGGTAGAATGTAACTTCGAGAATTTTGGATTTTCGGGCACGTGGGCCCGAGGGCATTTTGGTCATTTCTCCGAGCGGGGTTGGGGAAGTATATAATCTGAATTTGTTGCGAGTATTAGGATGAATTTTTATTGCTTTGCCATTATGTGGTAGTTTCGGAGGTTGTGCGTTCGTTGGAGTCATCGGAAGGGCTTGAAAGCCGGTGTTGGAATTTCGGAGCGAGATAAGTCACCTTTCTAACTTTTTGAGGGGGAATCGTCCCCCTAGGTGAATTAATTCAATACATTTTATTATCTTCGGGGGCTACATACGCACGAGGTGACGGGAGTCCATGCGTAGCTACTATTATGCCATGTCCGGGTAGTCTAGGACCCACTAGCATACCTTACGTGTTATACCTGTAATCTTGCCTGTAATATTAAACTGCTAATGTAATCGAAGACATAATTGAATATCTAAAAGAAAACTAGAGTTCATCTTGTTAATCTTCTAAAAAGAGAATTTTTCTCTCTATGGATATTTGTGTACCTGGACTAAGTCGTATCGTGGAATGTCATTAAACTTGACAAATGAGTTTCAAAAACAAATGATTTCAAAACCTTTATTTCATGTTTCTTATAATAAGGATTTTACCACTTTCTTGAGAAAACTATTTTCTTTATAAAATACGGATTTAATGTGGTAAAATGTGTCAGCACCCGAGTCACAGGTATGATTCGCGAGCGGGGGAAGGTTTATAATATTTAGTTTAAGTGTGTCAGCACTCGAATCGCAGGTATGATTCGCGATCGAGGGAAGCTTTATGGTAATTTGGTATAAATGTGTCAGCGCCCGAGTCAAAGGTATGATTCGCGAGCGGGGGAAGGTTTATAATATTTAGTTTAAGTGTGTCAGCACTCGAATCGCAGGTATGATTCGCGATCGAGGGAAGCTTTATGGTAATTTGGTATAAATGTGTCAGCGCCCGAGTCAAAGGTATGATTCGCGAGCGAGGAAAGCTTTATGCCTATTCAGTGATTAGATATTCCTTCGACTCCGGCCAGTTGTCTTATCCTTGTGTGCGTATGACTATTTGGTACGGTTTTATTGATATTTTCCTGACATGTATTTGGGAAAAAAAAGTGTACTTTGTTGTTTATTCTCGGTAGTTACCTGGAGTTCTGTACTTGATACATATCCGTTGCTCACTGTCTTACATGTCTACTGTATTTCACCATTTTCTGCCATAAATTATATTGTTTGACCCTAGTGAGTGTCTAATGCGACCTCTCGTCACTACCTCTCTGAGGTTAGGCGGGCGACTTACTGAGTACGCGTTGTTTTTGTACTCATGCTACACTTGTTGTGCATTTTGTTGCACGTGTACTTTCATGGAGATTGGAGGATTCGGAGACTTAGGCGAGTTTCATCATCCGAAGGTGATCCACAGCTGACGGAGTATCCCTCGTACTGCATTTACTTTCAGTTTATACTCCCTTGTCCAATTTGTATTCCGGACAGGCTTTGTGATGTTTGTATAAATTCTTAGAAATTGCTCATGTACTTGTGACACCAGGTTCTGGAGTAGGTAGGGATGTGTTGGGTTGTATTTGTTATGGTGTAGTATTCAAACCCTTGTTTTTTAACTAACATGTTTTTATTTGGTTGATATGTAATAAAGTAAGAAAATGTTTTTTTTTCATAAATGTCAAAAACCGGAAAGTTATTTCAACTAATTAATGGGTTGTCTTGCCTGAAAGTGGTGTCTGGCGCCATCACGACTCGTAGATTTTGGGTCGTGACAACATGGTATCAGAGCGCTAGATTCTCGTAGGTCTCACGAGTCATGACCAAGTCTAGTAGAGTCTTGCGGATCGGTACGGAGACGTCTGTACTTATCTTCGAGAGGCTACAGGGCTGTTAAGAGCACTTCCCTTCTTGATTCTTCATCGTGCGAGTCGATTCCTTTGAGGCTTATGCCTATGTTCATTCCTACTCAATCTTACGCGTCGCGAAGCGCTTGCTATTGATCAGGAATTTGAGGAATGAAAATGGTGCTACGAATGTAATCCGAGATGCTTCCATGTGTAATTGGTCGTGGCTGTTTTTATGACCCTGCAAAAGGGTAATATGTTATTTCAGCTCAGTAGTTGTGTTTCTGGGAGCCTTAAGGATGTGCTCGGGTAGTGATGATGTTTGCAATTGATTGCCGCGTGGTGTCGATTTGATGATAGAACGTTTGCCCGTATGTTGGGGGAGATGAATGGTTTGAAGGGAGGTCTTCTCAGAGTGTGATTTCGAGATTTCAGTGCTTTTGTGTCGGTAGAGGAAGGGCATTTGGGTTATGAATGGTCTGGTTGGGGTTGATAAGGTAGTAATACTTGGCGTCTTCAAGTGAGGTGGAATATGCACCTGTGACGTGTAGTCGTCGTCATTGATCGAATGGAATGTGTTAGGTTCGGTGGTGCTATGGTTTCTTCAGTTGCGTGGGGTCAGAGTATCGAGGAGAAGTGTTGAAGAATGCGGTAGGCAGGGATCGTGAGGTGCGGTGGTTTAGTACAGTATAAGTGTTGTTAATGAAGGCAGCTAGAGAAAGATGATCTTCGGAGAGCGGGAAGTCGTGGTGATCTGCTGGTTTGAGAGCTACAGAGAACGGTCCTGAAGTAAGGCTAGGCGGTGGTTCCATTTCTGAGAGGCCAGGTGTAAGAAGTGGTAGTCGAGCAGTCACAAAGTGGGGGAGTCCCACCATCTGCAGTTGGGTCGTAGGGTTGTCTTCGCATAGGGTCGCGGGTTGTCAGCGTGTTGGCAAGTTATTTCAGCTAAGGGAAAGGAGTAAAATGGTGATTGTGTGTGGGGTTGATGAGTATGTACAAAAGTTGGACATGTCGGGCCAAGGTTAGGCTTTGGAAGATTCAGGATTTAGGCTTAAGGCATGGGCGAGCTGTAAGGATAGTGACTCAGTCACGTGTTTCCTTGAAAGGGGTGTTCCTGTGCTAAGAGAGCCTTGGAGTTGATTGTATTTGGGGCCAGTTAGAGTGGGTGACTCTCAATAGCGGTTCTAGTGAGTTCAAAAGTTAAGAATGCGACATTCAGGGTTCAGGCAGCAGTATGATCGAGAGTCGAGCTTTTGTAGAGTAATTTCTGAGAAAACAAAGGATGGGTGGAATGTTCTATGATGTGTTCCAACATGCAGGATAACATTGGAGGAGTGAGAGAAATAAACTCCGGATTGTAGAAGGATTATCAGAAGGGTATGAGACAGGTTGCGGGATTTGGGCAGCATAGTCTCGTGAATCAAGGTCACTCGGGATGGGTGAGGGTTGAGGAATCAAGGTCACTCGGGATGGGTGAGGGTTGAGTTTTCTATGGTTTGAAAGAATTTGTTATTATTCCTGAGGCAGTTGAAGATGATTAAAAGAAGATAGATTGATTAGCCATGGTTGAAATGACACATTTGCGGCAGTGATCAGTTCATTTGATGTGAATTAGTTATGCATGTGGTTCGTGCCGGTGTGTGCGGGGCTTGTCAGCCGTCGTAACGGATCTCATGTGGGAGAATTTGAGTGTTATGGCCGGTCAGGCATAGGCGGACCCCGGAAGGGTTATGGTGCTATAGACTACTGCTTAAGAATTCGCATGATTGGGTGATAATGGGAATTCACTCGTGTGTTGAGATGGTACTCTTGAATTGAGTCAAGTAAAAAGTTTCTATATGATGAAGTGTTCACCCTATTGGTGGTTCGGAAGTTATGATGGAATTTTTGCGCCACCTCGTATTGGCATGTTAGGTGCCGTAAGCAGTATGTAACTGGGAGTAAGGATCGAGATTGAGGTCTGATGTTTATAAGTATGTCATGAGCTCGGAAGAGCAAGGAAAAGTGATTTGAAAGTTCAGTGTAAGCTGGTGTTATCTTCAATGTCACCTGAGATTGATATTCGGTGAAAGAGGCTTTGTACCCTAGTCATGGGTTCTTGATGTGTTTTGCGGCCTTAGTGTGGTCGGTGTTATGGATGGGCAGACTTGTTTCCTTGTGTGGAAGGTCGTGGAAGCATGACTGCGAAAAGATTGTATAAAGTGTGACATGTATGGTGGGTTTCAGATTTGGATTGAGTATAAGGAAGTATGATGTTTCTTAATTGAGAATTTATGCGTAGAAGGCGTTCAGTTCATTTGGTTGTGGATTGTGGGGTGTTTGTCCCGGCTATGATGGTTTTTCTTGCGTATTATGAGAGAAAGTGGGTTAATGTGGACCCAGGTAAAAGCTATTAGCTTAGTTGGTGCGAGCAAGGTGGCTCGATGATTGTGGATGGATTTAAATATGATTACGGGCTCCGTACGAGCCAGGCATGTCCCTTTCAGTAGAGCGCTTTTCATGGAAAGGTATTAGAACAACGGGTGTTGTTCCGTCTTCGTCGAACTCATGTGTTATTGTGATTGTGTCGTGCGAGTTGTGAAATGGCTTGATAATTTCCTATGTGTTAAGGTCCCGCGTAGTGGGGATGCTATGTGAGCAGGATAGCTCTTGAGATCTAGAGTGTATATATATATATATATATCACACCTCAGTTGTGCTTGAGTTATGTAGTCTACGGCTTTATCAGTCTCCTTAGGATGGTATTATGCACTTAGCGTGCTTGTGATCGATATTCAGTAATTTGTAATAGTGAGCAAATCAGCTCCATATATATATATATCTTCTTATGTAAATTTTATGATGGGATCGGGTGGCACGCCGCCACGGGTATGTTATTCGGATCGGGTTGCACGCCGCAACAGTGTGATGATGAGAAGGGGTTAATATGTATTTATTTTCTTGTGTTTTATTTCCTATTTTCTGGTAAGAATTCATATCAGTTGCGTGAGCTTAATAGTTCCTTCCTAAGTCGTTTCTTATTATCAAGTTCGAGTTATGGTCTATTTGCGCGATGTGGTATCATGTGAGGCTGTTGGCCATGTTTGGGATGATTTGTTATCTGAGCAGTTCATACTGGGTAAGACGAGATTATCGGATCAGGGATCAGTGCGATGAGGTTATGTGAAGTGTATAATAAAGAATATACCATTGTTCAGGTTCATAATGAAGTGATGATTCTAGTCAAGATGAGGTATTCAAGGATTTGTTAACTCTGCAGTTGAGTATGAATTTCTGCGCATTTCCTCCGTTGTGGTGGTATCGTCAGCATTATAGCAGGATCTATGTATATATTATGAGGTGCATTGGGAGCATCAGATTCGTGAAATTTGGCTATTAAGGTTCAGGGAACGTCATTGTGGTTAAATAATGAATCTTGCGGTGCATGGTGCTGATTCAGCAAAGGTATGCAGTAATGTTCTGGTATGTCATGTGGTAGTTGATACGGTGTTTATATATGTTGGAACTAGTCCTGGCAAAGAAACTTCTAGTGTTTGAATGAATTCTGAGCTTATTATATGAAATAAAGAAGAAATCTCCATATTTGATCAAGCTATTATGCTCAACTAGTTTATGGTAGCACAGGCAGGCGCTCGAGGTGTTAAACAGTGATTTCAAGTAACTCCATAGCAGTTCTTAGCACGTTCGAGGACGAACGTCAGTTTAAGTGGGGGAGAATGTAACGACCCGACTGGTTATTTTTGAGCTCTAGCGTGTCGTTCAGCAGTTTGAAGTCGTGAGCAGCTTTGTTTCAGGTATTATGACCCGTGGTCGTGGTAAGAATTGAATTCCAGGAAGTTTAGAATTGATTTGGAAAGAAAATTTCTCATTTCAGAAGCCTTAAGTTGGAGAAATCAACTAAGATTGGAATTTTGAGTAAATGACCTCCAAATCAAGATTTGAAGGTTCCAGCAGGTTTGTATGATGATTTCGTACTTGGGTGTATGTCCGGCTCGGGTTTTGGATAACCCGGGAGCGCTTCGGCGTATATTGTGGAAGTTGGCATTTTAGAAGAATTTCATGAATTTGGGCTTGGAGTGCATATCAGTGAGGTTGATGTCCGTTTGGGATTCCGAATCTGGTAATAGCTCTGTATGGTGATTTTGGAATTGGGAGCGTGATTGGAAGTGAATTCGGATGACCGTAGGTCATTTTGGGATCATTTGGCTAAAGATAGAAATTTGAAGGTTTTTGAAGAATTCAACCGGAAGAGGGAATTTTGATATCGAGATCGGAATGCGATTCCGGAAGTTGGTACAGGTCCGTAATGCTGAATATGACTTGTGTGCAAAATTTGAGGTCAATCGGGTGTGATTTGATAGGTTTCGGCATCGGATGTAGAAGTTTGAAATTCTAAAATCTTAAAGAATTGGATTTGGGTGCGATTCGTGATTTCGGCATTGTTTGATGTGATTTGAGGGCTCGAGCAAGTCCGTTTCATGTTTTGGGACAGGCTGGTGTGATTGGATGGGGTCTCAGGGGGCCCCGGGTGGATTCCGGGTGATTGACGGATCAATATTTGAAGTTGGAGAAGGCTTTGGTGTAATCGCACCTGCGAGGCTTTGACCGCAGGTGCGGCTAAGGGCACCGCAGGTGCGAGATTGGGGCTGGAGCTGAGGGACCGCAGGTGCAGGAGTTTTGTCGCACCTGCGGAATCGCAGGTGCGAAGAGGGATCGCAGGAGCGGGAGTTGCTGGGCTGAGTCAGAGCCGCACCTGCGATGGAATTTCTGTAGGTGCGGAGCCGCAGGAGCGGCTATTGCACCGCAGGTGCGAAAATGGCTGGAGGCAGTTGGGTGTTTTAAGAACGGATTTTTGGCCATTTCTTCATTTCTCTCATTTTGGTGTGGCGATTTTGGGAGCTTCAAGAGGGGATTCAGCAAGCATCAGTAGGTAAGTGAATTCTTCCCCCTCCTAAGTTAAATATGTGATCTTGTATGGATTAGAACATGAAAATTGGTAGGAAATTTGGGAAAGTTTTGAAGAAATCTAGAACATGTAAATTTGGAATTTAACCACAAATTTGAGTGTAGAATGTGGAGTAAATTGCATAATTGAACTATTAGGGCTATGGGTAGAATGTAACTTCGAGAATTTCGGATTTCCAGGCACGTGGGCCTGAGGGCATTTTGGTCATTTCTCCGAGGGGGATTGGGGAAGTATATAATATGAATTTGTTGCGAGTATTAGGATGAATTTTCATTGCTTTGCCGTTATGTGGTAGTTTCGGAGTGTTGTGCGTCCGTTGGAGTCATCGGAAGGGCTTGGAAGCCAGTGTTGGAATTTCGGAGCAAGGTAAGTCTCCTTTCTAACTTTGTGAGGGGGAATTGTCCCCCTAGGTGAATTAATTCAATACATGCTATTATCTTCGGAGGCTACGTACGCACGAGGTGACGGGAGTCCGTGCGCTACTATTGTGTCATGTCCGGGTAGTCTAGGACCCACTAGCATGCCTTACGTGTTATACCTGTAATCCTGCCTGTAATATTAAACTGCTAATGTAATCGAAGACGTAATTGAATATCTAATAGAAAACTAGAGTTCATCTTGTTAATCTTCTAAAAAGAGAATTTATCTCTCTATGGATATTTGTGTACCTGGACTAGGTCGTATTGTGGAATGTCATTAAACTTTAAAAATGAGTTTCAAAAACAAAAAATTTCAAAACCTATATTTCATGTTTCTTATAATAAGGATCTTACCACTTTCCTGAGAAAACTATTTTCTTGATAAAATACGGATTTAATGTGTGGAAATGTGTCAGCACCCGAGTCGCAGGTATGATTCGCGAGTGGGGGAAGCTTTATAATATTCAGTATAAGTGTGTCAGCACTCGAATCATAGGTATGATTCGCGATTGAGGGAAGATTTATGGTAATTTGGTATAAATGTGTCAGCACCAGAGTCGCAGGTATGATTCGCGAGCGGGGGAAGCTTTATAATATTCAGTATAAGTGTGTCAGCACTCGAATCGCAGGTATGATTCACGATCGAGGGAAGATTTATGGTAATATGATATAAATGTGTCAGCACCCGAGTCAAAGGTATGATTCGCGAGCGGGGGAAGATTTATAATATTCAGTATAAGTGTGTCACCACTCGAATCGCAGGTATGATTCGCGAGCGGGGGAAGATTTATAATATTCAGTATAAGTGTGTCACCACTCGAATCGCAGGTATGATTCGCGATCGAGGGAAGATTTATGGTAATTTGGTATAAATGTGTCAGCGCCTGAGTCGCAGGTACGATTCACGAGCGAGGGAAGCTTTACGCCTATTCAGTGATTAGATATTCCTTCGACTCCGGCCGGTTATCTTATCCTTGTGTGCGCATGACTATTTGGTACGGTTTCATTGATATTGGCCTGACATGTATTTGGGGAAAAAAAGAAAGAAAGTGTACTTTGTTGTTTATTCTCAGTAGTTTCCTGGAGTTCTGTACTTGATACGTATTCGTTTCTCACTGTCTTGCATGTCTATTGTGTTTCACCATATTCTATCATTTATTATATTGTTGGACCCTAGTGAGTGTCTAATGCGGCCTCTCATCACTACCTCTCTGAGGTTAGGCGGGCGACTTACTGAGTTCACGTTGTTTTTGTACTCATGCTACACTTGCTGTGCATTTTTGTTGCACAGGTACTTTCATGGAGATTGGAGGATTCAGAGACTTAGGCGAGCTGCATCATCCGGAGGCGATCCGCAGCTGACGGAGTCTCCCTCGTACTGTATTTACTTTCAGTTTATACTCCTTTTTCCAATTTGTATTCCGGACAGGCTTTGTGATGTTTGTATAAATTCTTAGAAATTGCTCATGTACTTGTGACACCAGGTTCTGGAGTAGGTAGGGATGTGTTGGGTTGTATTTGTTATGGTGTAGTATTCAAACCCTTATTTTTTAACTAACAGGTTTTTATTTGGTTGATATGTAATAAAGTAAGGAAATGTTTTTTTTTCATAAATGTCAAAACCGGAAAGTTATTTCAACTAATTAAGGGGTTGGCTTGCCTGACAGTGGTGTCCGACGCCATCACGACTCGTAGATTTTGGGTCGTGACACATGGATTGGCACATGCGGAATTCCCTCAGGCTCAAAACTATGTCAAGGTATTTGCGGACACCAGCTCTTCTGAGGTCCCAGATAGCCCACAGTCTTGGGAGTCCATCAATCAAGGTTCGCCAGTGTATGTTATGGGATATGCAGAGGAAGTGGATAGTAGTCGGGCAAAGAGGAGGAAGATAACTGATAAGGATATGAAGGTTCCACTTCAAAGTGTGTCTGATCGAGGTTCTTATATAGGACGAGGCGAGGACCCTCTACTATAGACTTCCTCCAAGTGTCAATTTTTGGTTGGTGAAGTTCCACCTCTTCTTGGAATATTACCAAGTGAGGGTTTTAAATGTGTTTGGTTGTGTTATGAGGATGTAGGGAGCCCCGTCCTGACTTGTATATATTATGGTTATGCCTACTTAGAAGTTTTGCATACAATATCCTGTATATAGTTTTGGGTATAATATGCCTATGGCTTAGTCAGCCCCTATGTATATTAACCTTTTTTCTAAATTAGCTATGCAAGTTAAGTCTTAATATTGTTACTTACATATATGGATATTGCCGTAATGTCCGTGACAGACTTAATAATAAGCAAGGATAAGGTACGTGGTGTTCTGTTGGGTAGAACTTGATATTATAATGCGTATGGATTATTTGGCCTTTGTTATGCTAACATCAAGTGTAGGTCAAGGATGGTTTAATTTCAGTCCCCAGGAGAGCCTCTTTTAGAATGGGAAGGTAATACGGCATCACCAAGAGATAAATTTATCTCATATCTCAAGGCAAGGAAGATGATCAATAAGGGTTGTACTTATCATTTAGTTAGGGTTCAAGATATGGAAGAAGAGTCACCAACCATTTAGTCCATCCCTATGGTGAATAAGTTTCTCGATGTTTCTCCTGATGAGCTTCCGAGTCTTCCGGCAAGCGAGAAATTGATTTTGTTATTGACCTACTACCAGATACTCACCCAATATCTATTCCTCCTTATAGAATGGATCCCGCAGAGTTGAAAGAGTTAAAGGAATAACTAAGGGACTTGCTTAAAAAAAAGTATTATCAGACCTAGTACGTCACCACGGGGAGCACCTGTGTTGTTTATGAGAAATAAAGATGGTTCCTTACGAATGTGTATCGATTATAGGCAATTGAATAAGGTGACAATCAAGAATAAGTACCCATTCCCGAGAATTGATGATCTAGTTGATCAGTTATAAGGTGCCAAGTGTTTTTCAGAGATAGACTTGAGATCCAGGTACCATCATGTAAGGATTAAGGATGAAGATATTTCGAAGATAGCATTCAGGACCAGATATAGAACCTTGAATTTCGTGTTATGTCGTTAAGTTTGACCAATGCCCAGTAGTATTCATGGATTTGATGAACTGTGTGTCAGGCCCTTGTAGATTTGTGCGTAATTATATTTATCGACGATATATTGGTATATTCTCGTTCAGAGACGGAGCATGCAGATCATTTGCGTACTATGCTCAGAGTTATACAAAAGGAGAAGTTGTATGCAAAACAAATTCTCTAAATGTGAATTCTGGTTGGACTATGTAGCTTTCCTTGGGAATATTATTTCGCGTGGATATACAATAGATTGAGGCAGCGAATACTTATCCTAGACACACAACATCGATGGAGGTTCGTAGCTTATCCGTTTGGCAGGTTATTACAGGAAATTTGTAATGGAATTTTCTTCTCTTTTAAGCACCTTTGACCAAAGTGATATGTGGTGTCTCGCTTGATGTTCCAGAATAACATGAGGAAATCTTGAAGAAAGTTTGTGAATAAGTATAAATAGATATGTGCAGGTCGCAAGCTCAAGTATGGTAGAGCGACAAGATTTTAGGAAGACATGAAGAAGGATAAGAAGAGATGAGTGAAAAGTTAATGGGAATGGATAAGTCCTTGAGGTTAAGCTCATAAGAGAGTTGATGATTTCTCTAAGTTATAGAAGGCTCAGTATAGACTGAATGAACTCAAAGGAGTTTAAGACTAGTAGCGTTTAGAATGGATGAAATGCTGCCCTGATAGTAGGATAAGGGCGTAATTGTGATGGATAAAAGATGAAGTTTGGGCCTCCGAAGAGGGGAATTTCATGAATTGTAAAATATTGGGATACCCATATTAGTTAACTCAGAAGGGAACTAAGTTTCAATGGCCCGATGCTTGCGAACGGAGTTTCAAGGCATTGAAGGACATATTCACTTCAGCACTGGTTCTACCTCTCCCAGAAGGGACCGATGATTATGTTATCTATTGGGATGTTTCAGGCGTTGGATTGGGTTGTGTGCTTATGCAACATAGTAAGGTTGTGGTTTATGTTTCAAGACAACTAAGAAAGCACGAGAAGAACTACCCGACCCACAATTTAGCGTTAGCCTCGGTAATTCATGCACTAAAGATATGGAGGCATTACTTGTATGGCATTTATGTTATCTATACAGATCATAAGAGCCTCCAGTACATCTTCAAGCAAAAGGAATTGAATCTATGTCAAGGGAGATGGTAAAGACTATGACATTGATATTTTATACAATCCGAGGAAGGCGAATGTAGTAGCCGACACCCTCAGCCATATATCTATGGGTATCCTGTCGTATTTACAGCCAGAAAAGAGGGGAATAGCCCATGAGGTTCATCAGCTAGCTAGCCTGGCAGTTTGGATATTGGACTCAGGTGACATTGGAATTACTCTTCAGAATACAGCAACATCCTCTTTAATAACTGAAGTAAAGGAACGCCAGTACGAGGATCATGTGTTAGTTCATTATAGGGATACCACCCTTCAGAAGGAGAAGACGCCGTTTGAAATTACAGAAGACGAGGTCCTGAAATATCAAGGACGATTATGTGTCTCTAATTATGTGAGGCTATGTCGGCATGTTATGGAAGAAACTCACTGTTCTCATTATTCTATTCATCCAGGAGCAACAAAGATTTATCATGATATTAGGAAAGTGTATTGGTGGGACGGAATGAAAAAGGATATAGCAGAATTTGTTGCCCAGTGTCCTAACTGTCAGCAGGTTAAGATTGAGCATCAAAATCTAGTGGATTATTGCAGGTTATGGAGATTCTAACTTGGAAATGGGAAATAATAAATATGGACTTTATCATAGGCTTACCTCGTACCCAGCGTAAGTTCGATTCGACATGGGTGATTGTTGATAGGCTTACAAAGTCAGCTTATTTTCTGCCCGTTAGAACTACATTTTCCTGCAAGGATTATGCAAGGCTTTATATTAAGGAGATAGTACAAGTTCATGGTGTCCATGTATCTATTATCTCGGTATAGGAGCTCAATTTATAGCTAACTTCTAGAGGTCCTTTCAAAAAGGATTGGGGGCTCAAGTAAGTCTTAGTACAACATTTCATCCCCAGACAGATGGACAGGCTGAGCGTACTATTCATACACTGGAGGAAAGGTAGATGGGATGATCATCTGCCGCTTATTGAGTTCGCATGTAATAATATCTACCATTTTAGTATTCATATGGCTCCATACGAAGCCCTTTATGGACGGAAGTGTAGGTCGCTTATAGGGTGGTTCGATGTTGGAGAATCTGGATTACATGGGCCAGACTTGGTTCCGCAAACCATAGAAAAAGTAAAGCTTATCCGAGATTGACAATTGACAACTCAGAGTCGTCAAAAGTCATATTCTGACATGCGGCAGCGAGATTTAGAGTTCAGGGTTGATGAATGGGTATTCTTAAAGGTATCACCTATGAAGGGTGTGATGAGGTTTGGCAAGAAAGGAAAACTTAGCCCACGGTATATTGAGCCTTATAGGATCATTCGGTGAGTGGGTCGAGTAGCTTATGAGTTGGAATTGCCCTCGGAATTGGAGTCTGTCCATCCTATTTTTCACTATCTATGTTACGAAAGTGCATTGGCGATCCTACCCGAGTAGTGCCCACGGATGATGTACAGATTACAGAAGAATTATCATACGAGGAAGTTCTGGTTGCCATCCTAGACCAACAAATCCTCAAGCTGCGGAATAAGGAGGTAGCCTCCGTGAAAGTATTTTGGACGAACAAAAATGTGGAATAAATGACTTGGGAAGCCGAGGAAGACATGAAGTCTAGATGTCCCTACATATTTCCTCTTCCAGATAAGGGTCTGACTGAGACGTCATAACCTCAAGGTGTGTGTACGAATTTTTGTGCTAGCTATTGTTATTGGTCATGTGAGGCCATCATCGTTATTAATGATTGTTGTCCTATATGGCGTTAGATTACTGGGTTTCTACAAGAAGAGTTGGTAGTAGCGTTGTTACAAGGGCGACTCTACCAAGGTTATATAAATCCTGAAAGGTTAAACATTCGAGGACGAATGTTTCTAAAGGGGGAAGGATGTCACATCTCGCGTTTTCGTATGCTAAAAGTTCGTCTTCAGTTAACCGACGTGGACTCGGGGATGAGATCATTTTGACGTTAACGTATTTACATTTTTTTTTTAAAAGATAAATAAGTGTTATGAAGGATAAAGGGGTACACAGATTAAAGAAAATGAGTTTCGTTGAAAATGGACAATTGGGAATGAAATACGGGTCGAGCGATAATACCCGATAATTATGAACTAGTACCAAGCAAGGTACCATGTGACCACAGTAGTAATATATATAAAGTATATATGAATTATTTTTAAAAATAAATAGAATTTTAAGTAATTTATGGTAATTTTTAAATTATGAGGGTAATTGATTAAGTACCGGGTAACGGGACATTATCCGGTTAACTAATAAGTGGATAAAAATTATTAAATATCCCACCCCCCCCCCAAGTGGAAACTAGCCACATTATCAAGAAATGACTAAGATTCATTCCTTGATTAGGTGTCAAATGGATACAAATCCCTTTCATTCTTTTCAAGACTTTGGATATCCAAGTATTTCCAATTCATTTTCATTTTGAAGACTTTGCATTTAAAGTCTTAAGAACAGAACGTTGCTTTTGCTTTCTGGATTTCAAATTCCAAATGTTGGCGGCTTTTCTGTCATTAGTCCGTGAGATTTGGTTTCACTCCCTTGTAAAATATTCAAGACGAAAACGTGTCTTTGGTTTAAAACCAAAGACGTTGAGGCAGAAGAAAATAATTTCGTTCAAGTGTCAAAGAATCCAAGGCAAAAAATTTCATTCATAAGATTTAAAGAAGCAGAAGCTTTATTTCGTTCAAATAATTCAAGGAACAAGTATGTTAAGGCTATCCCATCATTCTTTTGGCATGATCCAAATTATACTGAAGAAACGAGCAAATACACAGTTTCTATAAATTACTCTATTCATATAAATAGTTGGGGTGTTTATATTCTTGATTCCCCATGAGAATTATTATTATTTTCTATTCATGGGTCTCAGAATAATACGCAGTTGGAAAAGTTTATCCGGAAGGAATATTGAGATTATTACGTAATTTTCATGCATTTCATACATGTGCATTGACCCATGACCAGATGGCATTATATATGCGTATATATGTAAATATATGTATATGGTGTATGGGAAAAGGTTTATGGCGTTATATACGCACCACCACCTGATCAGCTGGTATATGATGATGATGTTGCCCACAGTGGCTGAAATATGATTCAAACGGTGTTATATATGCATATATATATATATATGTATATATATGTATGTGTATATATATATATATATATATATATATGTATGTGTATATATATATATATATGTATGTGTATATATATATATATATATATGATTCAAACGGCATTATATATGTGTATATATGTATGTATATGTATATGGGATATGAGAAAGGTTATGGCATTATATACGCACCACCACCTGATCAGCTGGTACACGTTGATGATTTTGCCCACAGTGGCCGAGATGATATGATGGGATGCCCTAAGAGGCTTGATGATGTTATGAAACATGTACCTATGTACGACATGACATTCATACGCATATGCATAACACTATAATTATTTCATGATTTACAAAGTGATCCAGACTTACAGGTTGAGTCATTTACTCTAAAATTCTCCCATGTTTGTTATGTACTTATTTATGTGTCTTACATACTCAGTACATTATTCGTACTGACGTCCCTTTTGCCTGGGGACGCTGCATTTCATGCCCGCAGGTGCAGGTAGGTAAGTTGACGGTCCCCCTTCTTAGGATCCCTGATCAACGAGAGTTGGCGTGCTCCATTTGATCCAGAGCTGCTTTTGATGTTGGTACGATACATTTGTATACATATGTGTATATGGGTATGACGTGGCTCAGTCCCGTCTTTGTATAGTTATGTTTATGTTAGAGGTCTGTAGACAGTATGTCTAGTTGGGATTGTATGTGGCCTTGTCGGCTTTCAGTTTTGGATGTATAATTGTCTATAGCAGCCTTGCCGGCTCGCCACTGTATTCTGCACGTATACGTACATATGCCTTGATGGCAGGTTTCCTTCATGTATGTTATTTTCGTAATGCAGCAGATATTATACAGGTTCATATCTTAGACGCATGCTGAGGGGTGTTTGACAGATAGGACTCAGGCACCCGTCGCAGCCCATCGGTTTGGGTTGTGACACCTGCTCTTCTAATTTCAGAAATAATATTGTTAAGGACAAGGCAATCCAGTAGGGGTAACGGGTGCACAAGAAGGATCTCCTTCCAGTGTACCAATTGTTGTTTGAGATGGTGAATAAAGTGTTGCTTCCCCGTGCTGAGAGAAGATCCATTACCTCCAAAGCCGACCTGGTTCTCATGGAAGCGTTGGATGGCTTCACTACCATTAACCTGCCTAGGATTATGATTGAACACATGCAGAAAGTGGCGTTCAAAGATGGTAACCATGGGTTTCCTTATGGGTTCCTTCTCACCAAGGTTTTTGAGTTCTTCAAGATCCCTCTGGGACAAGCTAAAGTGGTCACTAGGAAGCAAACTTTCTCCAAGATCACCCTCGAAGAATGTGAGTGCATTGATAAGGTTATAGGAGTTGGAAGAACTTCTACCATTTCTCAGTTGATCAACGCCCAGAACAGTGCTACGGAGGAGATTAGGAAGTTAAAAGCAAGGAATGCTATTCTTGAGGGTCAGTTCAGTCAGCTTCAGGAGGCACCTAGTTCCAGTAGTTCTTAAAGCTCAGAGGTTGCCCGTCCGATTGAGGAGAATGCTGAGCTCAAGAAACAAGTGGAGGACCTGAAATAAAGACTGCTCAATGAGCAAATGTCGGCGAATTCTCGAATGGATCTAGTCCTCAAAACCCTTGCCCCCTCATCCAAGCCCTCTTCCTCTAGTGCTCCCTAACAGTGTCCCCTCCAGTGTTCAGTTTTAAGTGTCAGTATCTTATGACTTTTTCTGATGATCTTTTGTGGTTGGTACTTGTTATTTTTTGTTTTGAATTGTGGATGGTTGCTGGAAATATTGAAACTGCTCCTATCGTAAAATCCAAATTATTTAATGAAAGCTTTCCCTTTTTGATGTGTATACATTTCTCTTATGTCTTTGTCTTCTATTATGTTTGTGTGCACACATGTGGCATGAGTTAACCATGCTGGACTCCTTTTTGCTTTTACTTGGTTTTCTTCTTTTTATGATGCCAAAAGGGGGAAGAATATGCATAATTGAATAAATGGTGTTTATTGATTGAGGGGGAACACAAATTCAGGGGGAATTCAAGGGATAAGAGTTTCCATTTCTGGTTCATTGTGGAATTTTCAATTATAAGTTTGTCATCATTAAAAAGGGGAAAATTGATAGGTTATAAGTACCTTGTTTTATATTTTGATGATCTAACAAACTTAATGTTAAGACCCAAATAAGGAACCTGATACACATCTGGTACACATTCTCAAGCATGTGGAAATAACCAGACTTAAGCTAGAGACGTTCGTCAGTGTTTCTGAAGTTAAATAATCAATAAAGGGAACTGATGGACATCAGTTCCCCTGGTGATCGTACCAGTCAGCTCTCCAATAGCTGGAAAGTGGTTGCCTGCACACGCAATAGTACAACACAGTGCAACAGTCAACTCCATTAGAAAGGATCTTGTCCCCAAGTTGCTTACATCATTCAAGTGATGTTGTCAATGTTATATTAACATTAAACCAAAGAAAAAACATCACTTGAACACTCACAAAATTTACTCAAGTACTCTCACAGTGATTGATCATCCAACAAATGATTCTCAAGTGCATCAAGAATAAAGAACAACACTGCTATGGACCAGTTCCCCATATCAAGTTATTATATATCCGTAGTTGAGTTGTACCTTTGTCAAAGTTCTTACTTGTAATTCCTGCTTAGCTTACTTAGAAGCATTGTGTAGGAAACTCTTTGTAAATCATAAACCCTTGCGCTTATGTCTTGACTAGAGTTAGTCGAGTTGTAAAGTCTTTGTAATATATATATTACAAAGTGACTTGTAATAGGATTTTTACAAGTTAGTGAGTGATTAAGAAGTTAATTCTTAGGTTACAATAGGTTGTAATCTAAAAGTTTCTCAGTAGTGAAGTTGAAATCCTACAAGGGTAGGTCGTATTTTTTAATCCCATGAGCTGTGAGTTTTCCACGTAAAAACTCTTATTGTCAATTACTTACTATCGTGTGTGTGATCTGTGGAAACTAATAGAGAACCTGGTTCTCTATAGTTTGGTGGACCCTCGAATTCTATCACTTATAGGTTACGTGTTCGAGCCGTGAAATCAGCCACTGATACTTGCATTAAGGTAGATTGCCTATATCACACTCCCTTAGGGTGCAACCCTTCTCCAGACCCTACATGAACGTGAGATGTGCATGTACCTTCCACAAACAGAGACAGTAGATCTTGTCACCAAAGTTTAGGTTGTTTGGAAAGTAATCACCCAGCGTTTTTGTCCCTAATGAGATTTGAACTTTGATCTACCAAGATATCCACTCGCTTCATTAATTGCAAGGCCACACATGTGGGTAAGTGGATAAGTCCATTTAAAGGAGTCATTGCTGCAACATGATCTATTCATGGATTATGTTCGCGGCACTAAAACAGATAGCGCGAATTTGATTTGAATTGGTAAAACAAAAATTTGGAAAGAAAAAACGAACTAGTATAATGAATGGATCAATTGAACATGTGCATTGTAAAGAGTCTTAATGTGATAATCCACCTTATTTAAAATATTATTTTTACAAGTCACCTTAACTAATTTTATTCATAGCTCGTAGGGTTATGGTCTAGTGGGTGAGAGCGCAACACGTAATGTGTGGGTTAGGCTCACGTCACAGATTCGAACCCTACCACAGATAAAAGCCCTGTATTTAAGTGGAGAATGATAAAGAGGCGTTCTCATTATCAACCAAGGTTTGAATCGTGCACCAGCGTGTGATTTTAAAAGATATAGAGGCTTATTGTACTAAAGCTCCATGTGATAGCGTGCTGAGTAATAATTTTTAAATACCGACTACAAGTAACTGTTAATGTTAAGCGTATGTTAATAATTTGAAGATGCTTGGGCTTTTCTCCGTTAGGCTCCTGTAAGGGCCGATCAAGCTAGCAAGTCAGGGATACATTATGGATTTCCAGGGTATGTGAACTTCCTTATATATTCAGCCCTATGCGCAAGTATGAAAGGATTTTATGGTCTCGTTCATTCTTCAACATAAAAGTCAATTTTTATTTTTCCTGTTTCAGAAACAGGCGTATGCTTATTTGATGTTGGATTTAGAAAGGATTAGCAGCGGTGCATATATAATATTTAAGGACAAAAAATATTGAACTACACTATTCCTTATGTAGATGTCATGGATAAGCTCTCGGGGTTGGGATAGGAGTTCAGACTTCCACAGCTATTCCAAGAGCATCCTTAAATTTAAAAGTTCTTTACTAGCGTGCAGGATGAAGAACAAGGCTAGGCTCAAGCGATAAAATAAAGAAGGCAGAATTTGTATAGCAAAATCAATGTTTTATGAGGCGGGGGCGTGAGGCGACGCGTTTTACCTCTGACGAGGCGAGGAGCCAGCCCTGAGATATGGAGCGTAAGTCCCACGGATCTTTAAATTTATTAATTTTAAGATAGTATAAAATAAATAATAATTATAAAACTTACATTAAAATTACAAAATTATAACAAATAACCTATTTAATATATTTATGAATTATAATTCAACTATGAATAATACAAAAAGTATGACATATATCGTAATATGCAAATTAGCTGCAACGTCGTTACAACTCAAACATCAAAAGTAATGTATTCGATACGAAATCTTATATGTATCTCTTAAGGAGTAATGAATTGTGAAAGAATTCTGATATTATAGTTTGATATTTTTTTAAACACTCCTTTTATTTAATATGCTTTCTATTTGAAAGGGAATTTACATAAAAACATAATTAACAATTTAAATATGATTCTCTAGCATCATTTATTTTTAAATTTCAAGAAGTTAATAAAGTGATACATAATTCACCATACAATACCATGATAACTTATTATTTGTAAATAGTTGCTAGCTAATACTGAGCTATTAAAATAATAAGTATTGTATCTCGTAAACGCCAAAAAAATAATATTTAGGAAATAATTCTAAAAAGTATTATGAACTATTATATAATAAAGACATAACAAAAGTTAATAAATAAATACTTTTTAAATGAAAATTTATATAACATTTACTATCATAGCAGTCTTAGTGGATAACGTGCAATAATTTTTATTTAAATTATGACATAAAGTACTCTCAACTTAATGGTTTATGATTAAAAAACGTAACTTTGAATAGTCAACGATTTATTAAGAAAATTTGAGGATTTACAAGGTTAGTTGCATAAAATTCTATTAGGCGAGCCCATTACACTGAACATCGGGCGTGTCCGGGGCTTAAGCCCCCGATGGCCGAGGTGTAAGTCTCATGGAACTAAGCCCCACACATAAGAATATGGGCATTTTATGAGTGCTCCACCTTGGGGCGAGCTCCGAGCGAGTCCCAATTCTGCCTTTTAAAACAGAAAGCAAAATTAGTGCTGACAAAATGGTTAAAAAATAGTTATCTACCCATATTATTTATTAAAAATGGGTTGGATAATGAACTTGTTAAAAATGGGTCAAATATGTATAAGAACCATATTATCCACTTAGAAAATGGATAACCAATAGACAACTAATGAGTTTAACTTTTATATTTGTAAAACCTCAAATTAGGGGTTCCTCAAGTTTGGGAGACTAGTAATTCTCTCAACTGATCATATTCAAGAAGTCATGGATAATATATATATCCATATTATCCGTCGGTAAACCCATTTTTTATCTGTACTAAAAATGTGGGTCGTGTCGAATAATTTATCCGCTTCCATTACCCAATTTCGATTCACCCATATCCTGCCCGATCCACCCGTTTGCGCCCCTTAAGCAAAATGGTTGTTACATGTTAAAATACATTGACGGTGTAAATTTTTTGATACGGTAAACAGGGGTGGTTGCACCATACAACTACCGGGTTCAACTAAGCCAAGTACTTTCGACGCGAAGTATAAATTTATGTGTAAGAAATTACTAAAATTATAATAAACAGAAAATGCCTAAAAATGCCACTCAACTTTCAGAAATGGCCTATCCGTGCCATCCCTTAAAATCTTGTTATTTCCATGCCACTACCATTACACATTTGGCCAATCTATGCCATTATTTGACTAACAACTCAAAAAAAAAATTAAAAATATTTATAACACCCATATTTCCACGTATTCTGTCATTATTGGTCCAAATTAACCCATGCCCCACTTAATTTTAACCTGGGTTAGGTCCATTTACCCAAACCCCACCCGGTTAAAACTTACCCAAATCATTAACCCAAACCAAACCTAACCCTTCATACCAAATCCCTTCTCTCCGGTCGTCTTTTTCATCAAAAATCCATCTTTAGTCTTACTTGGTTTCCGAACGGAAGCAAGGATATTGTCGAAGGTGGCTTCAAAATTCGATTTTGTTGGAAGATTAATGTAATTATCAAGGTTAGAAGATCAAAAAAATTATTTAATTTGGTGGGTGGGGTTTAATAGGGTGGGTGTGTTCATGTGGAGATTGTTGTGCATGTGGGGCTACTTATTTTTGTCTTTGAATTGGGGTTTGTCTTTCAAATGTTGTACATGTGGGGTTTAATTTTATGTTTTTGTTCTTTTCTATGTCGGTCTCCCCAAAAAATTGTCTTTGTAGGGTTTTGTTCTAATCGAATTTTTAATTGCCGAAATGTTTAATTCTGATTTATTCTCTCAATTTTCTATTTTGTTTTCCTTTTGCATGTGAACTTTATTGAATCAT